>ML809747.1:0-28351 GCA_009831015.1 Picea engelmannii | reverse complement strand
TCATTGTGTATCTTGATGACATACTGATTTTCAGTAAAACAAAGGCAGAGCATCTGAAACATTTGGCTACAGTGATGAAGAGGCTACAACAAGAGAAGTTGCTGATAAATATGAAGAAATCCTCATTCATGAAGACATAGCTCATTTATTTGGGTTTTGTTATTTCTGTAGATAAGTTGAAGATGAATCTAGATAAAGTGGAGGTGATTAAGAATTGGCCATAGCCGAAGAGTATCTTTGAAGTAAGAAGTTTTCATGGATTGGCTAGTTTCTATAGAAAATTCATCAGGAATTTCAGTGGAATTAGCACACCAAAGATGGACACAGTGAAGAAAAGACATAAATCTTTTCACTGGACATAAGAAGCAGAGAAAAGCTTCAATTTGTTAAAGAGGAAGATTATTGAGCAGCCAATTCTGGTGTTGCCAGATTTCAATAAGACGTTTCAGGTCAGGTGTGATGCTAGTGGTTTTGCAATTGGAGTGGTTTTAAGTCAATATGACAGGCCAGTCGCATACTTCAGTGAGAAACTGAATGAGGCGAAGGTTAAGTACTCCACGTATGACAAAGAATTTTATGCTCTCATACAGGCACTGAAAAAGTGGAGGCACTACTTGATTCCTAAAGAGTTCGTTTTGTATAGTGATAATCACGCCTTACAATTTGTAACTCAAGAGGATAAATTGAACCAGAAGCATGCAAAATGGGTTGAATACATGCAAAATTTTACTTTTGTAATTAAACATATTTCTGAAACTGCTAACAAAGTCGTTGATGCTTTGAGCAGGAAATGTTTGTTTATGCATGAGTTCAAAGTCAAAACATTGGGTTTTGATAATCTCAAGGATATGTACAAAGATGATCCATATTTCAAAGAGGCATATGAGGCATTTGAGAATTGAGTTCTCAGGGATAGAAGTCAATGGGCTGAATGTATGATCCAGGATGGATTATTATTCAGAGGTAATCAATTATGTGTTCCAAAATGATCCATGAGGGAGAATCTATTGAAAGAGAAACACAGTGGAGGATTGGCCGGAAATTTTGGTCATGATAAGATGTTCTCGAAGTTAAATGGCTCATATTTTTGGCCAGGGATGAGAGAAGATGTCAAAAGGCTTGTGGACAGATGCAAAATTTGTCAGCAAACAAAAGGAAGGAAATAGAACACAGGGTTATATCAGTCGTTACCCATACCAGAGAGGTCGTGGGATGCAGTAAGCATGGATTTTGTGTTGGTATTTCCAAGAACACAAAGAGGGTTTGATTCAATCTTTGTGGTAGTGGATAGATTTTCGAAAATGGAACACTTTATACCATGTCAGAAAACCAGCGATGCAACTCACATTGCGAACCTGATTTTCAAGGAAGTTGTCAGACTTCACGGCTTACCAAGGAGTATAGTTTCAGATCGAGACACCAAGTTCGTGGGACATTTCTGGAGGAATTTATGGAAGAATTTGGGGACAAAGTTGTCTTTTAGCTCAGCTTACCATCTTCAGATGAATGGGCAAATAGAAGTTGTGAACAAAAGCTTAGGAGATTTACTAAGGAGCCTAGTAACTGAACACCACAGTCAGTGGGATCACATTCTTCCATAGGCGGAATTTTCTTATAATGATTTGATCAATAGAAGCACAAGGCAGAGTCCATTTTAGATTGTTTATGGAATGCAGCCAAGAGGAGTTTCTAAATTGAAAAATTCAGAACAGAATGAAACTAGAAGTGCTAGTGCAGAAGATTTCGCAGAAGCAATGAAAGAACTTCACAGCCAAGTGAAGGAGCGATTGTAGAACTTGAGCCAAGAGTATAAGCACAAAGCAGATCAACACAGGAGAGAAGTTAAATTTGAAGTTGGTGATCTGATTCTTGCACATCTGAGGAAGGAAAGGTTCCCAAGGGGAACATATAACAAACTGAAGATGAAGAAAATTGGACCATGCAGGATCATAAGGAAATTTGGGGCAAATGCATATGAGTTTGAATTACCCGATGGGATCGAAATTTCACTGATATTCAACATCTTAGATTTGTACCCTTACAAAGTTGGAGAAGCAGGAGCAGACAGTGAACAGATAGAGGTTCAGTGGGCTAAACAAATGCCTGTAGCTGAAAAGCCACAGATGGAGAGAATACTTGACAAGAGCGTCAGCAAGAGGACCAGGAGAAAAGAGTACTTTGAATACTTGGTCAAATGGAAGGGACATCTAGTTGAAGATGCCAGCTGGAAGAATGAAACAAAAATTCAGAAGCATGGGTAGATAGTGCAAGAGCTCATGAACAGGAGTTCATGAAAGTTTTCAAGCGAGGGAGTATGATGCAGGAGCATCGCAAGCAGCAAGAAAGAACGAAGACGGAAGACAACTGGAAAGCACCAGCACACATTTTTTGAAATGTTTTGAAACATTAATGTAATAGTTAAGAGGAAGCACACTTAGAGATTGTAAACAGATCTTGAGCAGTTGCTCTCATCTGTAGCAGGTGAAGGCATTTATGCATAATTATTGTAAGTAGGTAGGTTTAAATGCAAATTAGACAGTTTAGAGCGTAGGAGGGAAAACCAGATATAGACACCCTCATCTTGTTTCATTTGTAACATTAGCAACATTAGCAATTGAGAAGAGAGCATAGAGAAGAGAAGAAGCAGAGAGTTGTGTAGAAGAACCCATGTACAAAAGTTTTGAAATTAATATATATGAAGCTTTGATTCAGACTCATGGTGTTCTAATGCTTTCTGTGTATACATGTTGAATGTTATGCTCATGGTCGTTTTACTCTTTCTGTTGTACATTTTCTTTTATGCCATGTATGTATGATTTCATGTTGGGTATTTGAAGTCTGAGAGAGTAAGGGAATGGGTTTCAATTGTTTCTCTATCTGAGCAAGAGTTCCTGCATGGAGTGCAGTGAAACATCTGCAAGGAGTGCATCGACGGGTTCAGAGTTCACCTCTGAAAGCTCAGGAGGGATACCATTGTTCTCATTTCCCACAGAAGTGAAAGTCAGGCACATAAGTTGTGCAAGGTGTGCGCAGGCTAGTTGGAAGTTCATAACTTATCAACCAAAGAGAGCGTCGAAGACTACTGTCACAGGGGGTTGCGTAGAGTCAAAGGATTCAAATACTTAGACATATTTGAAGAGTGACGCAAGGAGTGCATGTAGAAATCTCATAGGAGATTTGGGTTAGTGAAAGGAAGCTCAGGAGAATTAGCGTCTTCAAAGTGTGAAGAGCAGAAGAGGGGTTTTGGTCATCGTGTCGGGGCCAAGTCATAGTGAGGAGGATTTACTGAGGTGACTCAAAGAAAAATTTCTTTGAGGAAGAGTTTGGACGGTCGACATTCTTCGAGGAGGAATCCTGAAACAACGGGGATCATTGGATATGTAGAAGATGGGAGAGGGACAACGGTTAGGACAGAGCCATCCTTTTGGATAGCCTAAATTAACGTCAACCGTGGATCAAGATTTCTGGGGCCGTCAGATTATTTCAGAGTTTCGGACTTCGAAAGTCTGAGTTGCAAGTTTGGGTCTTGACACATCAAGTACCCGAAGTCCGAAAGGATTCTTGTCGAGGTTTGTGGAAAACAACAAGGAGAAGTACCATTTCAGTATTTCGGAACATTGGAGATCAGAAGGTGGAGAGGACAGAGAATTCAAGTGTTAGCATATTGAATTCCTGGTACGCGAAATTGCGCTGACCGTTGGATCAAGGGAGAGTTCACAGCCGTTGATATCCTTGAAAGAGGAACCTTAGAGTTTCGGAATTATGAGATTCGAGGGTTCGGGAATCCCAAGTGTATAGTAAAAGCGCATTTCGGTGGTTGAAACCCCAAAATTGCGAAGAGAAAAGGGAGACCAGGATATCTATATTTCGACAGATGGGGAATCGAAAGTTTAGGGGTCGAGGGGAAGAGTTGCATGACATCGCAACTTCTGAACTCGTGAAAGCTGAAATTGACATCAAGAAGACTAAGTGATTGAATATTTCGAGTTTCGGAGGTCGGAGAGGTAAGGTGCTCGACCACAGGATTCGCGAATTTGCGAAGTCCGATATCCCGAAATAAAAGAGGAATTTCCTCAAAAGTGTTGTTGTGGGTAGATTTCCTGAAAGGGAAATAGAAGAGCCACTCGAGCTCTCAGGCCAAGGAGAAGATCCTATGCAGATCCCAACCTACAGGTCTGGGGAGGGGTCTGTGTCAGATTGTTTTGAGTGACATTCATTGGTGTTATTCCAGGTGATTTTGTGGAACTCACGCCACTTTCCGGTGTATTTCTTAAACTTCATTTTACCCTTCTTTGCTTGCATCTTATACTAGCTCTCTTGAGGTTATCCTTCCTTGTTGATCTATCCTTTGTTCTGTGAGTTAGGGTTTCCTTTTCCATGATTTTGTTGTGGTGTACTTTCAAACCCGAATTCCCACTTACTTTGCTCCTTGAATTTTTGCTCGATTTTGACTACATATCAATAAGAAGCTCCTAGTGAGGAGATGTCTAAGAAATCCATATTTGTTTGGATGTACCTATGCAAACCACTGTGGTACTTCAAAACCATGTGTCGCTCAGAGTCTTTGATACCCAAATTTGAGCACAAGGTATGAAATATGTTAGTGTACTCTGACACCGTCTGACCACTTTTCTGATGCAAAGTTGTCCATCTCATGTATCAGTCATCATAGTTTTTGACAAGGTAGACCTCCTTTAGGGAATATACAAAGGCCTCCCAAGTGGGTTCTCTCTCGAATGGTGTTGATTCATCCATGATGTACCTATCCCAATAACCTTCCCACCAAGCTCTGACATGGGGAAGGGATTTAAGGAGCACTAAGGTGATCTTTTCACTATCAGAAAATTTTTGGACAAAGTAATAACCTTCCAGTAGATTTAACCATTTTTCTAGAGCATCTGCATCTATTTGGCCTTCAAATAAGGGGATATCAAAATTGACTTGTACCTTGAAGGGTACAACACCTCTGAAATGGATTCTTGTTGAATATGCCTCGGATGCCACCCTCAGTAGTATTTGAAGGATCTGAGCAAAGTTATCCATCATCTCTTTCCTTTGTCTCACAAGGGATTCCTCGAGAAACATTTTGAAAAGATATTCTTATTTGTCATCTCTCTTTTCTTCTGCCATGGGAGGTCACTTGGGATTGCAAGAGAACTTTTCCTCTAGGAAAACTAGCTCGAGACCCAACTCTCTATACCCCAATCTCGTCGGGGACCTTCTCTAAGAAACGACAAGGAGCATATTTCTCTGATGCCACTGATATGGAATTATAAATGGAATGAAATGAAATACATATGTATAGTAAATAAACACACCGAGCTACAATAAAAATTGACTTCTATTAATAAAGAAAACCTGTTGAAATTGCAAAAATGGAGACTAAAGCAAACTTGCTTGAATGGTGGCAGCTTATCTCTAAGAAGAGATGTGATGACTATGCTCATTCACAAAAATATGAGTATAATGAGGCTCCAAAGGCATTTTTAACATAAAACATAAATGAGAAAACCCTAAAAATCCAAAACCCTAACCCGGGGAGATGAAACGCCAAAAGGTTTGTGGGCCCCGATGGGGTGGTTGATACGTCAACTTCCCGAGGGCGTAACTTTTTCATACAATCTCCATTTGTGGCTCTCAATACACCTTTGTAAATTTATAGCTGAGAATTACATATTTTGTTCGGCCTGGCATTCTCTTTAATTGACATGCTATGCATTGTTGAGCCTAAAAAATGTTGTTTAGGGCCTCAAAACGGCCCTGGAAGTTTAGGACCTGAAAAACTGTAAAAAAAATTGCCAAAATAGAAATTTTTCTTTGAGCCAGTGGAATAGGTGGGTGGCCATTGATATCCACCTAGATTAGAGAAGGTACAACATATGGATATTGAGATGGGAAATATGAAGTGTGGGTTTAACGAAGCCATTCGAAAGTACCAAGGCACTGCAGACATGATGACTGACACCTTGACCAATAACATTCAGGATAGACTCAAGGTAGCAAAGAACACACTTGTCGCAGTCACACAGAGGTTGAAGGACTAAGATGACACCATCACTTTTTTGAAACAAGATTTTGCTAACATACAAAGCTCTATTATCATGTCGATGAGGATCAAGATAAAGGAACTAGAGTGATATGATGTGACTCATAAAGCTAAGTTGTTGGGAACTTCTGTTGGGACATTGAGAAGTACTTGGAGCAGTTGAACAAAATTTTGGACGAAGCTAGGGTGAAGACTTAATAGTTGGGAGAACTGTTGAGAAGATAGTAAACCAGGTAGAGATGAAGGCATCTTTGAAGGCATATTTTGGTTCAAGGAACCAAGCATGGATCACAAGAAATCAGTTGTTATCTCTCAAGCATGCTGGTAAGATCCAAGACTACATCAAGGAGTTCACAAGGATCATGTTGGAGATCAAAGACACGTCAAAAGAAGACAAAATTTTCCACTTCATGAATTGTCTGCAACCATGGGCGCAGAGTGAGTTGTGATGAAATAATGTGCATAATCTTGTAGCAATGATCACTGCATCAAAAAAAAATGTTGGAATTTCAGGGTGAACCAAAGACAAATCTTAGGAACAATGAAGATGCCCAAGGTGAGAAGCGACAACAAGGGAAGGGGAAAAATAAGGAAAAAGGAAAGACGAAGACGTCCAATGGTAGTGAAGACAATGACAAGAAAACAAACGCAATGAAAGAGAAGAAGTCAATTTCGTGTTGGATTTGTGCCAAGGAGCACTATGCAAAGAATTTTTCCTTGAAACATAATTTAAATGATTTGGAGAAGGAATACAACCCATTTCTTGGAGTCTTGCAGGTCTTAAATGTTTTCATGGAGAGTGAACCCATAGAGAGCTAAGAGAAAGATGAGACAAAAATTTTCTATGTGCAGGCCAAACTCAACGGGAAGTTAATGTTAGCCATGGTGGACAATGGGGTGACTCATAATTTCTTGAGGGAAGACATGGTGCGAAGGATTGGGTTGCATCATGAACCAATGCAAACAACCTTCAAGACATTCAATGTAGGTGTAGAGAGAGTTGTCGGTGTAACCAAGGACATCTCCTTGAAGGTTGTTCATTGGTGTTATCGCACAATTTGTACTTGCCCAAATCCCAAGGCAAGTGAGACAAGATTGGTGTAACAAACATGATGTCCTACCACTATCACCTCAGTAGGATATCCCCACATTTAAGGAGAATAAAGAGGTCTACCCTAGGGGAGGCTTCCCCAGTAACCTAAAGGGATGTAAAGAAAAGGTTATGATCAAGTTTATCCCCCCTCTCACTGGTTACCAAAGTCACAAGGTCTATCTCTGAGAGAACGAGGCAAAAGAAGAAGAATTTGTGTACATGCCTGAAACAAGAACTACATAGCATATATATATAAATTTTAAGTACAAAAATGATAGCAAAGCCTCAATAGATGATAGACAATGTAAAATTATGCTAGCTTATATAAAATTGCAGCCTAAATAAAGTTTACAACAACAAATGAGAATTTGTAACAGTTGCAGTAAAAACAATACAGAAGCACTTGAAAAGACAATGAAAAATTAGCATTTATTATGTAGAATGATTATTAATTGTCATAAGAAAATTCTGGTAGATTTAGCTAGCATTTAAAGTTAGTTATGCAGCAAAATTGAAGAAATAATAATGTTTGTAGCAATGTTTTACAATAGAAATAATCAAATCAGCAAATAAGTCTAAGCTTAAGTTAGAAAAGGTTAGTAAAAGGTTTAGGCAAAAGGGTTTGAGAGTTGTTTGGTCACAATTCTTCGCAAGAGCAAGTAGACAAGTGCCTTTTGGGATATGGAGTCTTTAATAACAACAAATAAATTGGATAATTTAATGATTATACTTGTCTAAATATAAATGAGGTGAAACCTTGAAGAATGGCACCTTAAGTCTTCAAGGATCCAAGACCTCAAGGGTAAATTCAGCCAGAGAGTAGGCTCTTCTAGGCTCTAGTGAATTTCTCCTTCTTTAGACTATTGAAATATAATTTATGCAACAAGCCTCTAGAAAAGGACTTCTAAAGTGATATCACTTTAGAGCTCTAGAAGCCTTAATCTAGAAAAAAGTTGTGGCAAGATCAAGAAGGAAGAAATACCTTATGCTCCTTCTCCTAGGGTTTCTTAGAAAGCAATTTCATAATCTTTAATATGAATAAGTAAAATTGACCACAAACATTTAATGCATAAACAAATTGCAGAATTTACTTACTTCACCAAGAATAATCAAGCATGAAAAACCCTAGTTTGCAGAGATTACCACCAAAACAGCCAAGAAACATCATAAGCAAGCTCCTCCAAGCCTAATGCATGAGCAAAAGACACCATAAACTCCAAAATAGCACAAATTTCAGCCAAAGTATGCCACAAGGGAGAAAATTTCAGTCCTCCCTCTTGTGAGGGGAGAGTTATGATGAAAAAATGAAATTATCCAGCCATATTTATATGGGAAATCCTTGCTAATTTACCCAAAAGTTGTGTCTTTTCACAAAACAAGGCCTACATGTCAATTTGGCTCTTAAAAATTAAAATTAAATTATTTTTAACAAAATAAACCCTAAAGAGGGTGACATCATCCTTCCAAAGGTGACGTTAGGCCTTCTCCATGAAGTGTTGAGGTCATCTAGCAAAACATTAGGCCTCCAAAGGCCCTCCTCCATGCCACACATTCTAGAGTTGTAGTCCAATATCTCAATGTCAAACCCTAGCCCTTGGTGACTTCATGGGCTACTAGGGTGACTTCCAAGGCCTCCAAAGGCTAACGTCCATGTGGGGAAGGGTGAAAAATCATCGTCCATGCCTTCCAGGGTGCCTCCAAAGGCAACATCCTTTTCCTTCGTTGTGTAAACTGGTCATCATTGTCTTTCCCAAAGCTTAGGGTATTTGCATCCATCCTTGGGATTCAAGCCCTCATGAAGGTCTAAACAGATCATCTCCTCATGAATACTTGTCCACCGCGAAAATTCCTACAAAGAAAAAAGTATTCCCTTCAAGGTTCCATGAGTCACAAGTATAATAGCAAGTAAATCACATCTAATAATCAAATCACCCAAACATGTGCATCAAACCCCTCTAAACCAAACAAATTCTCAAGGATGTTATACAACTTGCCAAATTTAAGTTTGGGAAGGGTCTCAATATGCCCTATTGGGTCAATAACTCCTAGTTATAGAACTGCTTACTAAGTGGAGCCTATGCTAGTCATGTGTGTATGTGAGATGGTGTGGGTTAAAATTTTGGGAATGGGGTTCATGACATACAAGGGTTTGTATTGTCTTACCTATGGGTGTCTTTGTGGAGGGTGAGTTTCCATTTGTACGTAATGAAAAAATTTCCAAGCCCATTTTTTTCGATTATTCTTAGCTTTTTCTTTCATGTTTCAAGGAATTAGTTGAGGCCATTGTCTTATCTTGGTGTCCAAATATGACAGTTTCATTCACAAATACCTCACAAAAATGAGAAGGTTGTCTCATGATGAAACCCCCTTTCCCTCAGTCATGTAACTGAGAGCCACTACCCTGTCTTGGTGACCAGATGATGGTAATGTTATACCGTTAAATACCTAAGATCATGATAGGTCAGATTGTGATGAGACCTCCTATCCCTGAACTAACACCTTGATTATTCATTCATTCATTTTGTAGGTCCCCAATTTCTTACAAAGAAGCATTTCATTACTTTCTCAGGTATCCCTGGGTGAAGCATATCAAAGGTTTTATGATCATTTTCTTTTATCTTTTTCCAGCTACTTTTACCCTCTGGGCCTGTATCCCCTTCATCCCATGAGGTAAGGTACAATCCCTTCTTGGTTCAATACACTCGAAGATCCCAAAAGGCTAGGGGGATGGAGGGAAAAAGTATGGGAATTGAAAAGTATGGTACGAAATGGACGATGAATTTTCAAGGAAACACCCAGTAGCAACCTATTCCCGAGGGAAACCAACTTACTAGGACACAATGACACCCCCCTCAGGTTTAAATAAGGAAAAGAGCATGAATTCCAAGCAAATGTTCTGAAAGAAAGAAAGATCATTTGCAACATGTTCAAATGCTTTAAATATCATAGTGATATGTACCATGATACTTGGAATCATTACCTCATGGAGAAATATTGACTTGCTTGTGGGAAACAGGTCGATGTGGTGGATGTTGTTGTTGGTGATGTGTAGGATGTATCAATGAAACGAAGAGCCCCTCTAGGGATATTCTTTGTACATCTAGCTCTCGACACTCCATATCTAACACCTATGGGACTCAAGACATGATCTCCTTAGTTACCCCTAGGTTGGGGGTAAAAACCGGTGTGGAAAGATGAGTTTCACCGTTGTTCCTATGGATTATTTTGAAGTTATGTTGGGACAAGAGTTCACAAGGAAGGAAAAGGTAGCATCGATTCCTCACATGAATAGTTTGGCCATTTTCTTAGGACAAACTCCATGTTTAATTCCTACCATAAGGAGGAAGGAAGGAGGCACGTGGATTTCTTCCTTGCAGATGGTTGTTGCAAATAGCTAGAGCAAGCAATCTTGTGGACACAAACTTGGACGATGTGGGGTGATGGTTGGAAATTCTGACGAAGAGAATGAAAGGAAGCTCATGTCAGTGGAACAGAGGCTTGTCGATGTTGAAGAGATAGTTGGATATTTGGATAAGACAATGGATGGATTGGTTGATTTATGTTTGAAATTTGATGAGTGGCAGCGAATATCGGAGGAAGTTACATAGATGAGGATGTTGGAGCAGTTCATTGAACAAGAGAAAAATCCATTAGTGGACAAAGAGTATGTGAGGGAGATGAAAAAACCTTGGTAGAAGAGAACCAAGGAAGGGTTTGATTCTTCCTCTAGCAAACTTGAACATGGTGAATGGTTGTATGACCCTGAATGAGAACGACTCATGGAGGAGTGCGAAGACAAAATTAGTTCAAGTGTACAACTGCTTATTCACATAACGCAAAAGTATGGTGACACTTCGCCAATGGAATTGGGACTAATTGGAGATGAGGGATATGGCCCAACCATCCATCCCCCTTCACCTTCAAACTAGATTGCAAAACATTGGCTCGCTATCTCGGTGGGAGGAAATGATCCCAATGGGGCACCTTGAGGAGGTGACTTAGTGAAAAATGTTGAGAATGCAGTGGGTGACTTGATAGATTAGAGAAAATGAAGAGTTGCATATGTGACGAATTTTCATATAGAAAGAGATGTTTGAACATGAAGATGTGAGTTCTTGATATAGAGGCGCGATGATCAAAATTTCTATTCAATAATCTAAAGTCACAAGGGGATCCAATGCATGGAAGCATGGGAAGATGGACCAAAGTATGGAATAAACAATAAGTCAGAGAGCAACAACACTTAATAGACTCGTGTAAATTCCTAAGGGGAGTTTTCCTTGATGGTAGTAGTTGAGGAGACAACAGTGGTTGAGTGGTAATGAGATCCATAGATGGGGAAAATACGCCATGGAAATCAACAAATGTTTCCAATGAAGGAAAAAATTTGGAGTGGGGGAGGATGTAAGGTCTCCCATGACACCCACCGAGCGTGTGTGCTCCTTGGTCATATTCGATGATGGAACATATGAAGAGAACAAGGAATAATTGATTGGTTGGGAAAACAAACAAGTTTGGGTGTGATAAAGAGCACCTTGGGTGCATGACGGTGATGTGCACCACCAAGGGGGCACACACCCTACTTGCCTTATAATGATTGATGGAGACTTGGGTTTCATTTGGGAAAGGGAGGGGCAACTTAGGAGCATTCCCAAGGAGTGGACCTGTCTACCCTCAAAAACATGGGTGAACTAGGGAGGTTGTATGACCCCATCAACACACCCACAATGAGTCATGACGATCGACATGAAGGAGCACACAAGGCAAGGGGTGTGCACCCAAGGATGGGGTGTATCGGTCCAAGAAATGAACGATTGATGGGAGCACAGGCTTGGATGGGCACACTAGGTCTACAAAGGGGCACAATGAGTCAGTTAAGTGTGGGTTCACCAAGGGACACGACACACCCAAGAGACATGAATTTTCACAAAAGTGACTCTTGGAGTCCATATAAAAGCAAGGAAGCACCACCAAAGGAAGGCATAGATAATTTTGGCAATATATTTGGAGAACAAGTTTGAGGAAACAAACTAAAGTAGAGTTCCAAGATGGAAGACAAGTAGCCAAGATTTGGATGATTTAGGAGGTTTTGGGGAAATGTGGAAATGCAGGTTTGTGGAGGCATGTGTAAGGAAAAACTAAAATCTGTGTTAGCTTGGTGAAATTCTGCGAAAACAAAGGGACAACAAGTTTGCATTTGTGGGTACATCTGAGGTACACCATAGGTGGTTGTGGAGATGATTTTGGAAGAGAGTCTTGGCATGAAAAATATATTTATGATTGTCTTGGTGAGGAGAGGCAAGTCGTGTGACTCTGTCGAATTTGTAAATCGAGTTGGTAGTGCTCTTATTGTAACTGTTTTGCAATAACAAAGACTTAGTTGGGTGTTAGGCACAGTTTTTGTTGCCCACATTATTTCCGTGTTTTTATTTGTTTGTTCCACAATTGTTCTCTTAGATTTTCATGTTCATGGATGCATGCTTAAATAATACTAAGTGTTAAACTATGTTAAAAAAATTCTACGTAATCAAGAGTTACACTAGAGTAGGAATGTGACTCGTCGGTAGCCTAGAACGAAGTATGGTTATGCTCTAGGTGAAGATACGTAGTCTGAGCAAAGCATTCTTGGTGTTCCAAGCAACGAAGATAAATTGTAGTAGTGTCGTACACCCTCAAGAGATGAATGATCTCAAGATCTGATCATGCATCCTATGGGGCCGTGACAAGTGGTAACAGAGAAAAATTTGAAGGTAGTCTCTTGCAAAAGTCCTTCAGTGGGAATGTTCATAGACTTGGTGAACTGCTCGGTGGAGAGAGATTATTCATCGCAGGTTTTGCATTAGAATTACGATAGAGGTTTGGTTGATGGTACAATGAGAAGGTTGAGCTAGGTGCATACCTTGTGTAGACCGAGAGTAGATTTTGTGGTGAAATGAATCACTTAGATAGGGTGGGTGATCACATAACTTGTCGCAGAATTGATCACAGAGGAAGACTTGATTTGTTTGATGTGTGAAAAAAATTAGTGCCAGACTTGTTGTGCACACCTTGGAGAGACCAGACATAGATTTCATTGGGTGAACTGAGAACTTGGACAAGGAAGATGAACGTAGGATTTGTCGCACAACTTGTCGTAGATATAACCGTAGAAGTGATCACATAAGTGAAAAGTAGAGGGTGATCATAGAAGTGATCACAAATAGTAGTAGTTCTAGGTTGAAGCACTTGGGTGTGTTAGATGACCTGGGGAAACCTAGAGAAGTTCCAAAAAATGCAGTTGGTTGGGAATGTTTCCATTAATATTACTTCATGTCATGCGTTTCCAAGAACACTCTCACTTGGCTACCTGGAAACACCAAGGATACTTCGTCTGGACTACACCTCATCACCTAGAGCATACCCATGCTCCATTATAGGCTATCGACGAGTCACAGTCCTACTGTAGTGAAAATCTTGTATACATAGACATTTTTTAACATATTTAACACTTAATAAGTTTTAATAATTCATCCACGAACATGAGAAGCCAAGAGAACAAGAGAAAAAAAAAACCCAGATATAGTGCGGCTGGCACAAACCATTCCTAACACCCAACAAATTATTTGTTATTGTGAAACAATTACAATATGAGCACTACCGACTCAATTTAAAACTTCACTAAATTCAAATTACTCACCTCACCTCACCAAGACACTCATAAATAGATTTTCCACACCGAGACTATTTGTCACAATCGTCTTTGCAACCTCTTGAGGTACACCTCATACGTTCCCTTGATCATAGGCTTGTTGTCTCTTTGTTTCTACAGACTTCAAAGATTTTGATTCTACCTCACACATTCCTCCAACAGACCTGTGTTTTTAGACTTCACTGAAATCAGCCCAAAATAATCTTTCCCAACTCTATTAACTGAATCCACCTCAAGGCAACACAATTTCCCCCATGTGGAACAACTTGTCTCCTTGAGGAAGCTCACTCTCTTTGTCTACCTCAGAACCACATATATCTTCTTTCTCTCCTTTTCTTACAAGTTCTACTAATATTCCTTCTTAGTTGTGCACCCTCTTTCCTTTTTAGGCACCCATCCATCGTGTCTATTTTCCCATGGGTTATCCGACCTATCAGATTACCAAGTCTTGCCCCTTGGAAAAGTTGGGTTGAATCCTCATGTGGGTGTGTTCAAGAAACTTTCCTAGCTGACCCACCAAATGATTTTTTCCATCATCTGAATGACCCATCGATCTATATAAATGAATCGTCACTTTGGGTGTGCGCACCCCTTAGGTGAGTCAATTTGACTCTCCTAAGTGTGTCCCCATGCCTTAGCTTATTTTCCTCCATTGGTGGAGCACCCAATTCATGCCCTCAACCCTTCATCAAACCATCCATCGTTTGACTTGTGTCACAAGGCACCTTAGGTAGAGTCACCCCTTGGCACATCCATGCACCCAAGGAACCCCAACTCTCCCCTATATGAATACTTTTGTCTCCTCATTCACATTGATTTACTCTGTTTCAGTCTGTGGTGGAAGTGTGTGTGTCTGGGCTTGGCATTGCAAGACTTACATCCTACCCCACCTAAATTCATTTTCATCATCGACAACATACAAAAAAATTGTGATCTCCAATTCTCTTCCCAACTCGTTCCTCCGCTACCACTAAGTTTGATAGAAACCCCAAGTTTCGTTCCAATTGGAAACCCCAAATTCTGCCAAAGTGGAAACTCCAAGTTTCCTTTCAAAGTGGAAACCCAAAGTTTCTGACTTGCAATGCAATCATCTGCAATTTGTGTAGCCATCCACACTTCCCTCTTCCCAAATATGTGTGTGAACAATCTATCCGCTATGATGTAAAGACGTCTCCTCTCCAACTCTATTTGCAATGTTTAAGCTGCCACTGCCCCACTACGACGATCACTCTCCCTTTTATTGTTGTTGTTACATCAAATATTGTCGCAACCTCAACCAAAACCTAAAAAATGTCTAAGTGTTGAACTTTTTTTATCTTGCTACTATACCCATACTTCAACCAAACTCTATCATGTCTCCGCTCAATGCCAACCTCAAGTCCTGTACTGGTTAGGTAGTTAGTCCAACCATCACATTCAGTTCTTGAAATGTGCATCTCCATGCCCGAACTTAGTATTTTATGTATGCATATATGTCACTCCATCCAACTCCAAATACTAAGGCAAGTGTCCATTCTTGTTTCACTACTATTGTCATTTCTGAGCTTCGTCAAGGAGATCCTCCAATGTTTCTGAGTGATGCACTTTGAACCTACTAGTGCTCATGTACTCTGACTTCCTTTTTCAATTCAGTCCATCCACACAACAATCTCAGACCAAGTCAAGGTCACCCCGATCACCTTGTTTTTCACTATGAAGTCACCCCAAAGAAAATTCATTTGTGACAACTTCACTCCAATGTCCACCTGATGGCATAGTTAGCTAATCTACTCCAAGAAATGCACATCCAAACTGCCCTTTTCCTCACTACTTCATCACCCAGACATGTTACTGCGTATTCCTCTCTATGCCTTAGAATGGTCAGGATTCACCCTCAACCATGCTTCCCAAAGAAAGAGACACACTCATGTCCAAGTAATATCTCCATGCAACAATCTTCTTGTTCACACAATCCTCCAAACGAAGGAAAGTTCTCGGCTCACCTCCTTTCGTCAAGTCACCTCCCCAAAACTCAACATCTAGGATGAGTGTGGATAACACACCCTCAACCCTCAAAATTTCCCAATGAACTGTCCAAATTTCTCAAAGTAGAATGATCCACCTCAAATAACTCCCATGCCTTAGGCATGTTCGACCCAATACTTTTTCCAGCTCCAACCAACGATCCTCCTGGATCCCTAAGTCATCGCACAATCATCCACAAGTCACCAAGGTGCACTCTACCTCATCCAATGTTCCATACCAAAAGAAAGAAAACACCACCCAAGTCACTTGGTCTACATTATTCCCATTGAGGTTGACTAACAAAAATTCTTGGTCGACTTTCTTGCTGACTCCATCTGTCTCTTGAGAAGAAACTACCATGCACCTACTGTAAGCATTAAAACTTCAGAACTGTCATCATGAATTTCAAGTCATCGCATGACCCAATTAAATTTGATAAGGCACCAAACACCAGGGCACCTCACCCATCCTATCAACTCAACATGTACAAAATTTACTGCCCACTTCTCTGCAACAACCTATCCAACACGTCTCATCAAAGATTTAGGAAACTTCCTCAAGCCACCTCCACGTGTGCATTCAAATATTCCTAAGTCCACCATAGGACTCATCCAATCAATTCATCCCAAGATCTATGTACATTCATCCCAAGATCTATGCACATTTATCCAACCAAGGCATCCCAAAACGCTACAATACTTCTTTGAATATACACCACGTGAGTCACCCTCAAGTATGTCGGTTCTCACCACAGAAATGGATTACACTTGAACCACCAAGTCATCTGACTTCCCTTCAAATAACTCACTACAACACTTAGGAAATGCAATAAATTGAAACCAACCATACCTTTCCAATGACATCCTTCATTGTAACCTTGTCCCAAGTCTATTGTCTTGGATCTTCACTTACCCAAGCAACCGACTCTCTACACAAACTCTCCCCAATCATCGCCCACATCTCCACAAACCTGCAAGACCTTTTTTATGATACAAGGTTGAGTCCATTTGTCCACTTCAAAAATCCATCTAAGACCCAAAATTTTCATGCAACTGGTCGAACTCATATCCAATGTCTCTCCATCTCCACACCTTGACTACTTCTTCTTCAAGACACCATGCATCCACCACCCGACTATCAAGTCATATTGTTGCTAACCGACTATTATAACTCTTTGAAGTGTCACCTCATCTGAAGGTTGTGGTTGAAACATTCATCCAATAACCTAGCTCAACTTAGTCATTATTCTCGGCGATGCACAACATGAATATGTCGTGATGGAAATGTGCCCAAGAAACTACCTCTTGTGGAGCTACTTTAGGTCACCCATGGTCATCCAACACACCCAAGTGCTTCACCCTGCTGCAAACCAGAACTTCTCCTCTTCGCAATCTCTTCTATGATCACCCTCTAGGTTTTTCTTATGATCACCTATATGGTTAGACCTGCAAAAACTTGTGTAACATTCCTTCGTTCAACTATCTTTCCCAAATTCTCGATTAAACCAACGAACTTTGGGACAGGTCTCTCTAAGGTGTTCACAACAGGTCTGACATTGACTCTCGTCACACATCAAACCAACCGATTCTACCTATGTGATCAAGTCAACAACAATTTTTTCGATGGGTTATACTATCACCCACCCTATCCAAGTGCTTCGTCTCACCAAAAACTCTTTTCTTTGTCTATAAAATGTGTGTGCCTAGACCAACCTTCCACTGCATTGTCATCCGAACCTCTACCATAATTCTGATGCAAATTTTGTGATGAACAAGTTCGTTGCATCGAATTGTTCACCAAGTTCATGAACTTATCTGAAAATGAAAAAGGATTGTGTGCACAAATTTGCAAGTGAAATAGTTATGTGACATAGGAAATTGGATCAAGTTGCAAACACATAAACTTAATGAGTTTTTTTTACTTAACATGAGAAGCATAAAAAGACATAAACAACCATAAAAAAACAAGCACATAACACATAAAAATGATAAAGGAGTTCACCCCTCTCTTGGGATACATCTCCTGGTCTAGCTTCCCATGGATCATTTTCATTATATGCTCAAAGTGTCAAAATAAGTGCTTTAAAATGCTCAGAATGAAAAATAGATGGCTTCAATGGCTCCAGAATGTCCAAAAACCCCTAGCTGGGCTCTTCCTACACTTGGTTTGGCCAAAAAATGAGAAGAATACCCTTCCTGGAATTTTATCCCCAATAGCTTGTTGTACTTGCTTTCCAAAACACACTCTGTCAAAACCGAACCTGGTTCCGCGTGTTTCCCATGCCAAAACCCAGCATACATGCCCGTTCTACAATTTGGAGTGAATTGTCGCATCGTTAGTGACGGGCACCTTTCTCGACGAAGGTAGTAGCCGCGTGGCCCCCCATGTGGCCAAGCGTCAACCAAAATTATAGCACCCATTGCATAACCATTGAACAAACCGTCGTGCTTTGGTCATATGGAATGGTGGTAAGTTGTAGTGACCACCGGCAGGGGCTAAGCCCCGTCCTGAACTTCGCCCAGAACAGAATCCAATGCAAATTCAAATGTTTGTTTTAGACTTATGGGTTAAGTAACAAACATGGGTGAGCTAATAGCCCGGTCTCTGCCAAGACTATGCCACTATCAGAGGTCCCAATTTTGACCCCCATAGAATCCAACAAAATTTTACACCAATAACCAACGACGAGGTGCCACGTGGTGGCCCCTGACTGGGTCACGTGGCACCTTTCCTTTCACCACAAATATGCCACGTGCCAATCGTGGATTGGTCCACATCAACCTTCCAACTCAGCTTACCATGTCATCACCTTAACACATCACATGTACAATCCCCTTGCCATGTCAGTAGTACGGTCTGCATAGTCAACCTGTACAGACTGTGTATAGTCAACATTTTGTATGTTTGGAAAAGTGGATAGAAAATGATATCTCTTGCATACGATGTTCGTTTGAGACCGTTCAAGTTGTTTTGGGATTGTGAGGATGAGATCTACGCAATGAATATGCTTTCAAGAAATTCTGAACACTTTGATTTTTGAGCATATTTTGATCCTTTGGATCACTCCTCCCCATTGGAAAGCTTTGGGACCTCCAAAAGACTACTTTTAGTCAATCTAAAGATGAGGGTATAGTTCCCTCACCTTTCCAACCTCAATCCATTTAGCTTTGCTTGTTGTGCCTTTAAGACCAACATGGAGGTATTCCACATTCCCTCATTTTGAAGTTCTCATCCTCCTATTGTATCATCATGCAATTCTGAAAGATATTCTAGCGAGAATTCATCTATGGAAGGAATGTAAACATTCTCTCCTTGATCATCAATCAAAGGAGGCTCATCAAATCTCAAATTCTCAACATTAACAACTACATACATTTGCATATAAGGAGGAAAATCCAAATGGAAGGCATTGTTACCAATCTTTTCAAGAATCTTGAAAGGTCCATATCTAATTGGTTTCAGTTTTTTACCTTCTCCTTTAAGCCTATGTTTGCTAATGTAAAGCCAAACTTCATCTTGAAATTGGAAACTGTGATCAACACGATGCTTGTCATATCTTGTCTTATACTTGGATTGGATCTTTTCCAACTGTTCTTGTACCATTTGATGCACCAATTGAATTTGTTCAATGAAATTCTTTGCTCTATCAATTTCATAATGACCATCAATAGCAATATCCTTCCCAAAGATAAAATCTAAAGGAGATTTTGGCAAATAACCAAAACATGCTTCAAATGGAGATGTTTGAGTCGAAGAGTGCTTAGCCCGGTTGTAAGCATGTTGAATGTAGTGTAGGTGCTCATCCCAAAGCTTGGGATGTTTGTTGCAATAACCATGAAGAAGATGTACTATTTTTCTATTCACCACTTATGTTTGACCATCAGTTTGTGGATGAAAAGTTTTTCTCTTTTTTCAGCTTGGTGTCCATGAGTGCCCATAATCTTGACGAAAAGTTCCCAATAAATCGAGAATATCGATCAAAAATAATGGATTTGAACAACCAAAAATGTACCCAAACTTTCTGAAAGAACATTTGTGTTTTTTGTTCAGTTGTAACCTGCTTCTTACAAGGCATCGAAATACACATTTTGTTGAAACGGTCAACCACAACATAAAGATAATCATGATTTTTTTTAGACATAAGTAATCCTCCTACAAAGTCCATGGAAATGCTTTCCCAGAGACATGAAGGAACCGGAAGTGGAGTATACAAACCCAACTTTCTATTGCTAGGCTTACTTGTAGCACATAAAGAACATCCTCTTACATATCTTGAAACACTTTCATTCATTTTAGGCCAATAGAAATACCTTTACAAATTAGCCACCGTCTTTCCTTTACCAAAGTGGCCAGCAATAACAGAAGAATGTGCTTCCCTTATGATTTTGACTCTTTCACCCTGTGGAATACATAGCTTTCCAAGATGATACAAAAGCTTATCATGCACATGGTAATCCAATTCCTCAACTTGGTTAGAATGACACAAAGTTGCATAAACCTCTTTAAAATCAGCATCTAAAGCATATTATTCAACATAGCTCTCATGCATGGTAGAATTATGCTTAAGAATAACTAAAGCACTAACAATAGGCCTAGAAATCATATCAACAACTTTGTTATAAATGCATTTCTTATACCTAATAACCAAGTAGAAATGTTGTAGAAAACACATCCATCTGAAGTTTCTTGCTTGTTGTAGCTTTGTTTGTGATTGTAAGTATTGCAATGGTTAATGATCTGTGTGAATGATAGTTTTTTTTCCCAACAAATAATGTTTCCATTTTTTCACACTTTGCACCAATGCATACAACTCCTTATCATATGTAGTATAATTAATCACATCACCATTAAAAGTTTCAGAATGAAAACAATGGGCTTACCATGTTGCAACAAGACTGCTCCCATTGCATAGTTACTTGCATATGTTTGTATCTCAAATGGATGTCTCAAATTAGGAAGTGCAAGAACTGGGGCTGAACTAATATTCTCATGCATCAAAATCTTTTTGTTTCTTGCCTCCCCATTGGAAAACTTGTGTGATGCTTGCCATTGCATGTAATGGAGTTGCAATTGAAGAGAAGTTAGCAATAAACTTTCTCCAATATTGGGTTGCTCTCAAAAATATTCTTACCTATGTTACATTGTTGGGCTTGGGCCAATACAAAATGACTTTGACCTTGGAAGGATCTATTTGAATTCTCCTCCTCCAACAATATGCCCCAAGTAAACAAGTGAGGTCTTTCCAAACTCGCATTTAGATATCTTTAAAAACAACTTTTATTTCTTCAAGGCATCTGAAAATTGTTTTACATGCATAACATGCTCTTCACGATATTTTCTAAATATCAATATGTCATCCAAGTATACAATCACACAATCATCAAGAAAATTCCTTAAAACATCATTCATAACTCTCATGAATGTAGCAAGAGCATTACAAAGCCCAAATGGCATAACCATCCATTCAAACAAACCTTTCTTCGTTTTGAAATTTGTCTTCCATGTGTCTCCTTCGGCAATCCTAATTTGATGATATCCACTTTTGAAATCCAACTTAGTAAAATACTTAGCATCTTTCAATTGATCAAGCAAATCATCAATTCTAGGAAGAGGGTAACGATTATTTACCATAATCTTGTTCAAGGCTCTGAAATCTACACACATGCGCCATGTACCATCTTTCTTTGGTACTAAAACAATTGGTGACCCATATGACGATGTGCTTGGCATGATAAACCCTTTTTCAAGCAACTCTTGGATTTGTTTTTTAATTTCAGCATTCTCCATGACAGGCATCCTGTACATACCAATGTTTGGAAGAGGAAAATATTGTTGCTATTGTATCTCATGTTGGATACCCCTTTTAGGAGGCAATCCTTTTGGTTCCTGAAACATCTCATCATATTGGTTAACAACCTCATATAAATCAGATTTCAACTTTGCATCACAACCTTGGAAATCTTCCTTTTCAACATTGTCTTTGGGTTTGATCATCAAGACTACAAATTTCTTACTAGCATTGACTAATATTTTCATTTGTACAACATTTACAAGTGACAAATTCATCTTCTTTGTATGTCCTCTAACAATGTACTCAACTTCATTTTTAAACAAATGATATTTTTTCTCATGACGATGAAAGATGGCTCTCCTATCATATAAATATAGGCTTCCCAACACAATACCACAAATATCCAATGGAATAACATCAAGCTCTACCTCATCTATAAAGTTTGCAATGATGGAAAATATAAGTTTACATCTTCTCGTCACATGCAATTTGGCATTGTCACATATCCATCCTAGAGGATATGGTTTAGGATGACGAGTAGTTTGCAAATGCAATTTCTTAACAGTGTCTTCAGAAATGAGGTTTTCTTGAGATCCAATATCAAATAGAGTATATATCTTGGTATGCTTTGAAATAACCCTTATGTGGAAAAGCTCTATTATTTATTTTTCATGTTGAGTTTCATTGAGGCTACTACTTGAAGAAATAGTACTTGCAATAGAGTCCTTACCTTGAAAACCCATGGATGTGATTTTTGTTTCATCAACAAAATTAGAACCTAAATCATGTTGTGTAGTTGTAGCAGTATTTTGTTTCCCTTTGTTGTTGAATTTTTTGGGTCTCATTTCAGGATGAAGTTTCCAACAATTGTATTCATCATGGCCATCTTTTGAACAACGTTTACATGAGAGTTTCTCTCACTCTTTCTTGACTGGAGCATTATTTCTTCCATTTCCTTTGAATTTCCTTTTTCCCTTGTCTCCCTTAACAAATGGCTTCTTGTTGCCCTCTTGAGAATCATTCCTCCCCTTGCTTCTAAATGAATTGCATGTACACAAACTTCATCTAGATTTTTAGGGTTAAACAAAATTATTGTGTGTCTCAAGTAGCTATGCAATCCCCCAATGTATTTGAGTAAAGTTTCTTGAGAAGATAAATATATACCCAAAATCAAAGCTCTTCTTCTAAATTCTTGAGTGTAACTTTGCACATTTTTCCCTTTAGCTTGCCTAAAGTTTTTCCAATCCATAATAGCTTTCTGCATGTATGTTAATGGATAAAATTTCCTTTTAATTGCAACAATAAAATAATTCCAAGAGGATAAAACTTTATCATGTTTCTTCATGTCCTCTTGAGTTTTGGCTTCCCACCAAATGAGTGTTGCACTTTCCAATCTAATAGAAGCAAGTTGAATCTTAGTCTCATCTTCTTGGATTCTTTGTATCCTACAATACACTTCAATTTGATGAATCCGATTATCCAATTTCTTAGCATTTACCTCTCCATTGTACATAGGCTATTCAAACTTAATATCAAGCTTAAGAAAAGGAGTTTGTGGAGGAATTTTACCATGTTCCTTTGGAGAATTTGGAGGTGGTTATGAAATGGTAGAAGAAGTGGAATATGGTGGTGAAGGAGGTGGAGTATCACCATTCCCTCCATTTTCTTTTACCATGTTCCTTTAGAGAATTTGGAGGTGTTTGTGAAATGGTAGAAGAAGTGGAGGATGGTGGTGAAGGAGGTGGAGTATCACCATTCCCTCCATTTCCTTTTGTAGTTTTATCACCATTATCCTCATTACCTTTTGGAGGATTTGAGATTTCACTTTGCAACCTTGCATTCCTTTCTTCAAATAAAACTTTCACCATTTATGTCATATCATAGAAAGCTTTTATGAAAGTTTCCTCTTCTGAAGTAGGAATTTCATGACTCTCCTCATAATCCATACTTGGTGAATGCCTCCTTGAATCTTGTGGTGACTGTATTTTTCTCCTCCTTGAAAGTTGAGAACTTGGCTCTTCAAGTTTCCCTTCTCCTCTTGTGAGCTTCAACCTTGTAAGCATCAGAAAACAAAACACTTGCAACAATCAAACCTTCAAAAACCTTTGCTCTGATACCAACTTGATCTGAAAATGAAAAAGGTTTGTGTGCACAAATTTTCAAGTGAAATAGTTATGTGACTTAGGAAATTGGATCAAGTTTCAAAAACATAAAA
The DNA here is from genome assembly GCA_009831015.1 of Picea engelmannii. Taxonomy (NCBI): domain Eukaryota; kingdom Viridiplantae; phylum Streptophyta; class Pinopsida; order Pinales; family Pinaceae; genus Picea; species Picea engelmannii. The sequence goes on along the minus strand of ML809747.1, from coordinate 4,514 downwards.
TTAATGAGTTTTTTTTACTTAACATGAGCAGCATAAACAGACATAAACAACCATAAAAAACAAGCACATAACATAGCAAAATGATAAAGAAGTTCACCCCTCTCTTGGGATACATCTCCTGGTCCAGCCTCCCATGGATCATTTTCATTATATGCTCAAAGTAATCAGTGCTTTACAATGCTCAGAATAAAAAATAGATGGCTTCAATGGCTACAGAATGTCCAAAAACCCTAGTTGGGCTCTTCCTGCACCTAGTTTGGCCAAAAAATGAGAAGAATACCCTTCCTGGAAGTTTCTCCCCAATAGCTTGTTGTACCTGCTCTTCAAAACACACTCTGTTAAAACTAAACTTGACTTCGAGCATTTCTCGTGCCAAAACCCATCACACGCATTCGTTCCACAATTTGGGGTGAACTATCGCACTGTTAGTGACTGACAACTTTCTCCGTGGAGGTAGTGGTTGTGTGGCCCCCCATGTGGCGAAGCGTCGGCCAAAATTATAGCACGCATTACATAATACTTGAAATAACATCCGCGCTCTGGTGCTATGGAATGGTGGTAAGTTGTAGTGACCATGGGTTGGGGCTAAGCCCTAGCCTGGACTCCGCCCATAATAGAATCCAATGCAAATTTAAATGTTTGTTTTAGACTTATGGGTTAAGTAAAATATGCGGGAAGGCTGGTATCCCGGCCTCTTCCAATACTATGTCATTGCAAAAGGTCCCGGGTTCAACCCCCGCACACTCCAACAAAATTTTACACCAATAACCAATGACAGGATGCCATGTGGTAGCCCCTGGCTGGGCCATGTGGGACCTTTCCATTCGCCACAAACATGCCATGTGTGAGCCATGTATTGGTCCACGTCAACATGCCAACTCATCTTTCCAGGTCATCACCTTGACATGTCACATGTATGGTCCCCTTTCCGCTTCAGCAGTATGGTCTACACAGTCATCCTATATGGACTGTGTACAGTCAAGATTTTGCATGTTCAGAAAAGTGGACAGAACGTGATATCTCTCGCATACGATGTTTGTTTGAGCCTGTTCAAGTTGTGTTGGGATCGTGAGGACGAGATCTATGCAATTAATCAATTTTCTAGAAATTCTGAGCACTTTGATTTTTTATCATATTTTGATCCCCTGGATCACTCCTCCCCATTGTGAAGCTTTTGGACCTCCAAAAGACTACTTTCAATATGTTCCCATTGAACTTCCTTCACAAAAAAATACCTTCATGTTGATCCCTATCCATTTTCACCACTATAGTAGTAGAGCATGCTTCAATCTCTGATACCATCTATCATTGAGATAGTGGTGAAGAGCTCACCAACCCTTCTCCAAAATATACAACAAATTTGCTCTGATACCATCTCTCATGTCCACAAAGTGTGCCTTACAATTATTCACCTCTTGAGGGTATGCAAAACTGCGACGTTTCTCACTTGGCTTCTTGGCAACATCAAGGATACTTCATCCAGACTAAACCTCTTTACCTAGAGTGTACCCATACTTCGTTCTAGGTTACCGACAAATCACACTCCTACTCTAGTGCAACTCTTGTATACTTTGACAATTGTCAACAATTTAACACTTAGTCATATTTAATCATATATCCATGAACATGAGAATACAAGATAACAACAACTAAACAAACAAGAGAAACATAGATATAGTGAAAGTATCACAAATTGTGCCTAACACTCGACTAATTCTTTGTTATTGATAAATTGTTACAATATGAGAACTACCGTCTTGGCTTACAACATCAATGGAGTCACACAACTTGCCTCACCTCACCAATAGACGCATACACAGATTCATCGCACCAAGGCTCTCTGTCACAACCGTATATGCAACCTTCTGCAATGCACTTCATACGTGCCCTCAACCACAGAAGGGTTGTCTCTTCATTTTCGCAGACTTGACAGATTTTGGTTCTTCCTAACACATGCCTTCAACAAACCTGGATTTCCATACTTCCCCAAAACCATCCCAATAGAATTTTTCCCAACTCAATCCAATGAATCTACCTCAAGGTAGCACAAGTCCTCCCAAGTGGAGTGGAATGAGTCCTTGAGGGATCTCTCCTCTCTTCGTCTCCTCAAAAATGCAAAGCTCTCTTGCTCTCCTTGTATTCCAAATCTACCTTCTTAGTTGTGTGCCCTCTTTCCTTTATAGGCACCTATTTATTGCATCTTTTTTCCCATGAGTGAACCGACATGTCGGTTCACCAAGTCATGCCCCTTCGTAAGGTTGGGCCAATTCCTCATGTGGGTGCGTTCAAGCGGCTTGCCCAACTGACCCATTGAATGCTTCATTTTTTTTCCTAGATAACCCATCAATCCATATAACTGACTTGTCATCTTGGGTGTGCATGCTCCTTAGGTGAGTTGAATCTACTCTCCTAAGTGTGCCCCCATGCCTTAGCGGATTTTCCTTCTTTGTTGGAGCACCCAAGTCATTCCCTCTACCCTTCATCAAATCATCCATCATTTGAATTGTGTCATAAGACACCTTGGGTGGAGTCTCCCCTTGGCACATCACGCGCCTAAGGAACCCCAACTCTCCCCTATATGAATACTTATTTCTCCTCATTCGCATTGAGCATNCTCTACCCTTCATCAAATCATCCATCATTTGAATTGTGTCATAAGACACCTTGGGTGGAGTCTCCCCTTGGCACATCACGCGCCTAAGGAACCCCAACTCTCCCCTATATGAATACTTATTTCTCCTCATTCGCATTGAGCATCTTGCCTGCCCAATTTCCTTCGTTTTGGTCTATGGTGAAAGTGCATGCGCCAGGGCTTGGCACTGCAAGATTTACATCCTCCCCCACCTTAATTCATTTCCGTCCTCAACAAAATCCACAAAATATGTGTTCTCCAAGTCTCTATGCAAACTGTTTTCCTTCGCTGCAACTAAGTCTGCTGGAAACCCCAAGTTTCCTATCAACTAGAAACCCTCAAATTCTGCCAAATTGGAAACCCCAAGTTTCCTTGGGAAGTGGAAACCCCAAGTTTTTGACCTGCAATGCAATCCATCCACAACATATGCAACCATCCACATTTCCCTATACCCAAATTTGTATGTGACCAAACTATCTAAATGATTTAAATATGTCTCTTCCCTAACTATCCTCGCAATGTCTAAGCTACCACTACCTCGCAACGACGATCACTCTTCATTGTGTTGTTGTTTCTACCTCAATTGTTGCTGCAACCTCAACCAAAACCTCAAAAATGTGTAAGAGTTGAACGTCGGTGAACTTCCTGTTGTGCCCATACTTCAACCAAACTCTATCACGTCTCCACACAATGTTAGCCTCAAATCTTGCACTGGTTGGGTAGTTGGTCCAACCGTCATGTCCATTTCTTTAAATGTGCATCTCCATGCATGAACTTAGTATTTTCTATTGCATCTTCGTTACTCCATCCAATTACAAATACTAAGGAAATTTTACATCCTTACCTTATCATTTCTTCCTTTATCAAATCTTCATCAAGAAGATCCTCCACAATGTTTAAGTGTTGCACTTCAAAACTACTAGCACATTTGTACTATAAATTCCTTCCACAATTCGGTCCATGTGCACTATGATCTATGACCAAGGCAAGGTTTCCCCTCAGCTTGATACACTATGAATTCACCCAAAAAAAAAATCATTTGCAACAACTTCACTCCATTGTTTACCTCATCAAACAATTAGATAATATCTTCACAAAGAATTGCATGTCCAAATATCCTTTTCCTCACTACTTCATCACCTATCCATGTTGTTTCATCTACCTCTCTATTCCTTAGAATGGTTAGGACTCACCCTAAACCATGCTACCCAAAGCAAGAAAAACATCAATTTCCAAGTAATATTTTCATGTTGCAATCTGCCTATCTGCACAATCCTCCAAATGAAGGTAAGTCCTCAACTCACCTCTCTGCAACTCGAAATATATGATGAGTGTGGCCAACATGCACGACTCCTCAAAATTTCCAATGAATTTTCAAAAGAGCTCCAAGTATAACGAATCACCTCAAAGAACTTCCATGCCTTAGGCACATTCGAACCAATACTCTTCCAACCTCAACCAACAACCCCTCGTAGGATCTCTGGGTCATTGCACAATCATCTGCAAGTCACCAAGGTGCACTTTGCCTCATCCAATGTCCCATACCAAAGGTGAGATAACACCACCCAAGTTACTTGGTTTGTGTTCTTTCCATTTAGGTTGACTCTCAACAATTCTTGGTCGACTTCTCTGCTAACTCCATTCGTCTCTTAGAAAGGAACTATCTTGCACCTAGTGCAAGCATTCAACTCTAGTACTTTCATTACGACTATCAATTCATCACATGAATCAAATGTTCTATAAACTTCCATGGATATTCCACTAGAACAGTTTGTCACAACAAATCTAATAAAATACTAAAATATTTACTATTAAGGTTAGTTTTCCTTTATATCTCTGGAATATTTAGTTATTGATTTTATGCTTATGCATGAAATAGATA
>ML809746.1:98183-125209 GCA_009831015.1 Picea engelmannii | reverse complement strand
TGCATAATTGCCTCATGGATTCAGGAGCTTCCCACAACCTTATGCCCAAAATAGTCATGGAAGAATTGGGACTGGAAGTGACAAAGGCTTATCATGATTTGTACTCTTTTGATTCAAGGAGGGTGCACTGCCTTAGAGTCATCAAAGACTTGGTGGTATTTTTATTTCAGCTTCCAATGAAGAGTGTGATCATGGACATTGTAGTAGTTGATGTTCCCCCTAAGTTCAACATGATGTTGTCAAGATCTTGGATTAAAAAACATGGAGGAACATTATAGATGGATCTCACATATGCCACCATTCTAGTCTTTGAAGGGGAACACATGAGGTTGTACATAGAAGCTCAGTTGGCCTACATTGTTAGTGATGAATCAGACCCCACCAATCATCCTATCTTTGCACATGACACTGATTTGGGGTCTAGTTTATTGCAGCTCACTGATACTCGTGAGGCCCATTTTCAAATCAGAAAGCAACCCATTTTTAATCACGAGATACCTCCTCCAACCACCTCTGTTTGGAAGATGTTATTTGATAGAGATTCTTCTAATGAAGGTGCTGGCATTGGAGTGTTTTTTGTGTCGCCTTGTCCAAAAACCATATCCCTGTCATACAAGCTAGAATTTGAAGCTACCAATAATGTAGTAGAATATGAAGCTCTTGTTCTGGGTTTAAGGGCTGCAAAAGAAATGGGAATTGAGGGGGTAGAAGTGTTCAGAGATGCTGAGTTGATAATCCAGCAAGTCAGAAATGATTATCGGGCTAAGCATCCTCTGCTCAGAAGTTACAAAAATGAGGTGTGGGACCTGATTGATAATTTCTTCTCAGCTTTCAACATTTCTTTTATTCCAAGAGAGGAAAATACTTTGGCTGATTCCTTAGCTATCTCAGCTAGTCTGTTCAGGATCCCTCTACTGCCTAAGATCAAATATGATGTTGAGATAAGATATAGGCCATCTGTACCGGACAGTATCAAGCATTGGAAGGTATTCAAAGATGATCTTGAAATCAAAAAATTTCTTCAGTATGTCGATGAATTTTCTGCACTGCACATTGATCAGGATCCTGATCTCAAAAGTCACCCTCATCCTGAGGTATTTTTAAATAAAATTGATAGTCACCCTATTATTCATCTACCTAGCAATCACATTCTGAAGGCACTAGTCCCTTTAGAAAGACTGTTCGATGGGAATGATGTGGCGGTAAAGGGTAGGGTTTCAAATGAATATGTTGATATAGTGGATTAAAACATTAGCACACAAGAGGAGCCTAAGTATGTCAAGTTGTCAAACAGTTTGACCAAAGAGCAGAGGGATGTATATATCGAGTTATTAAGAGAATTTTCTGATGTGTTTGCATGGAGCTATGAAGACCTGAAGACATATGGCACATCTGTCATTGAACACAATATCCCACTGAAGGAAGAGGCTAAGCCATTTAGGTAGAAGCTAAGACAGATAAATCCCATGTTGTTGCCTGTCATGGAGAGAGAAGTGAAGAAGTTGTTAGATGCCCAAATCATTGTCCCCTTGAGATATTCTGAGTGGGTGGCCAATTTGGTCTCGGTAAGGAAGAAAGGTGGAGAAATCAGGCTCTGTGTTGATTTCAGGAACCTGAACAAGAGCTCAAAGAAAGACAACTATCCCTTGCCCAACATGGAACACATATTGCAAAGGGTTACTGGTGCATCTAGGATATCCATGATTGATGGTTTCTCTGGCTATAATCAGATATCAGTCATACCCGAGGACAGAGAAAAAACAACATTCACCACTCCTTGGGGCACATTCATGTATGCCAAAATGCCTTTTGGATTAGTGAATGCAGGAGCAACATTTCAACGAGCCATGGACATAGCCTTCATTAGGGAGAAAGATCAGTTTTTGGTGATCTATCTGGACGACATCACAGTATTCTTCAGGTCTGATAAAGAGCACTGCTATCACTTGAGGAAAGTTTTCTTGAAATGCCAGAGGTTTGGCATTTCCTTAAATCCCAAGAAATATTTGTTTTCTATGAAGGAGGGGAAGCTATTAGGCTATATAGTATAAGAAGAGGGAGTGAGAATTGATCCCAGTAGGGAGAGGAAATTATGACCCTGTCACTTCCTAGGTCTAGAAAGGAAGTCCAGGATTTTTTAGGGAAGATTAACTTCTTGAGGAGGTTCATCTCAAATTTTGTTGAGTTGGTGAAACACATCACAGCCATGCTCAGAAAGGGAAATGAAGTAAAATGGAATGTTGAACCCAGGGAATCTTTTATCCAAATAAAAAAGTCATTGACTGAGGCACCTGTGTTGATCAGTCTTGATTATTCCAAGGATTTCCTAGTTTTTTCTTTTGCTTCTTTTGATACAGTAGCAGCGGTCTTATTGCAGAAAAATGAGGAAGGGAGAGAGAAACCCATTTTCTTCTTCAGTAAGGCATTAAGAGATGCAAAAATCAGGTATGAGATCATGGAGAAACAGGACTATGCCTTGGTGAAAGCTCTCAAAGATTTCAGATTCTATGTCTTGCACTCAAGAGTAAATGCATACGTTCCTTCAGCCTCTATGAAAGACATCCTTATACAGCCTAAAATAGAAGGGAGAAGAGGTAAATGGATTGCCAATATCCTTGAGTTTGACCTGGAGATGAAGCCCACTAAKTTGGTTAAAGGGCAGGGTTTATCCAAGCTGCTGGTTGAATCCAATTGCAAGGCCTTGGGGGTTAGTTTCATCAATGCTTTCTTAGATAATCAGCGAGTTGAGTCATCCAGCAAAAGTTCTCAGGGTGGCTTATCACTAGCAGAATGCACCTGGTACAGAGACATTTTGTACTTTCTGCAAGAGTTGAAGCCTTATGATGGAATGGGAAAAAGCAAGGAAAGAGATTTAAATCTCACGGTGGTCAGATATTACCTTATTGACCAAGTCTTGTACTGGTGAGACCCTCTAGGGGTGTTTATGAGGTGTCTGAATGCACAGGAAGCCCAGAAAGTTGTGTTTGATCTCCATAGTGGCCTTTTTGGAGGGCATCATTTCTAGAATACCATAGCTCACAAAATTCTCAGGGTTGGGTACTATTGGCCCACCTTATTCACTGATGTCTACAGAGAAGTCAGAGCTTGCATCAAATGCAAAAGGTTCTTAGGAAAGAAACAACTCAAATCTCTACCACTAAAGCCTATAGTAGCTTCGACACCCTTTCAGCAGTGGGGGTTGGACTTCATTGGGGAAATTCATCCTCCTTCAAGTGGCCAACACAAATGGATCCTGACTGCAACAGACTATTTCACCAAGTGGATAGAGGCTACCCCCACCAAGAGTGCTTCACACAAGGTAATTATTATATTCCTAGAGGATATCATAGCCAGATTTGGCTGTCCCAGTAGAATTTTCACTGATAATGTTGCTTCTTTAAAGTTTGAGCCTCTGGTTAAGTTCTGTGAGCAGTTCAAGATCTCACTAATTCACTCCACTCCCTATTATCCTCAAGGAAATGGACTGGCAGAATATTCCAATAAAAGTCTAATCAAACTCATTAAAAGATTATTGGAAGACAATAAGAGGGCCTGGGCCGATCGAGTGACAACAAAGAAGTCCCTAGGCACCTCACCTTTTCAACTTGTTTATGGGATGAAGGTTGTGTTTCCCACTCATCTCGCTTTACCTATAGTGAAATTATTTCAAGATCATGAAGGAGAGCCAGACCATATGGTTAGAAGAATTCATCAAGTGGTGTAAGTGCAACAAATCAGGGAGTAGGTAATGGACATAGCTCATAGCCATCAACAAAATATCAAGCGGGCCTTTGACAGGAAGGTCAGGAAGGAGAAATTTGAGCTGGGAGATTTGGTGCTTAAGTGGCTTAATAAATGACTCCATATCCCAACAACAAGGTAATGAAACTACAAGGAGTTCTTAGAGCATCGCAGGGATGACTCTATCCCCCATGGAGCCTAATGTTAGCACCAATTCTTGCAAGGGGGGTGTTTCTCTTTGATTTAAGGCCCTTGGTGTGAAACACGAAGAAATGGGTTTTAAAAGCCCATCAAATGAGTTTTATTCAAGGACCACATTCATGAGCGTCAAGCGCAGCACACAAAAGAAGTCCATTTTGGGCTTAAAATCAAGCAAGCAGGCATTTTTTGTTTTCAGCGGCGAGGATCCATCGACGAAGCAGACCAACGGTCATTGGGTAAGCTAGAGCCATGGAGTTGCATGAGTTTTAGCACATGGGCTCATCACTTAGGGCCAAAGTCATGAAATGATCATGGTCGTCTGATCCAGTCGGAACACATGGCGCTTGATTAAGTCCGGTCGCCATCTCGGTGATCACAACTTTCAAATACAAGGGTCGACTCCCTTCCATCCACGATATGCAAGATGAGAAGGCACCTTTGGGTGCAGGCCCACTATCATAGCATAGGGTCGTACGGAAAGGGGACAAAGAAGATGAGGGGAGCAGAGCCAATGTGTTCAAGGGAAAATGGATCATGTCTGTTGATTTTGAAGCCAGATCCAACCGTCGATATGGAGAGTCATTTCATAATTCTAGTCACCAAGGATCCTAGTTGCTGGAATGGTGGAATCTCCCGAAAGGAGAAGTTTCGAAGTTCCTCTGGAGTGAGGCACCAGGTAATGTCCATGGGTTACATTGAGGGCAGAGCCAAAATAAAAAGGAAGCTAGCCTGTGATCCTTGTGAAGCAAGAACGTGGTCATTCCTTGTGCTCGAAGTCTCGACCACCCGCCATTGAGGAAGGAAATTAATGAAAATTGAGCAAGTAGCTGAAACCTTGGCTCAAGCCATGAATGTAAGGCATGGAGGTTCTGGCAGGTAGTCTGCCCAAGATCGTCCTGTGTGCAGGTTTTCCTAAAAGAGCCATGCCGATCGGATGTCCTCGTTTAACCAGAGGAGCCTGCACATGCTAAATTGGACTTTAATGTCTCAGCTACCCTCCTGTTTCCAAGGGGGATAATTTCTCTTAGTATATATACTCAGTTTTTGTATTTTTGTAAGTATGGATGGTAGAGCAGAGCTCTTGACTATAATGTTTTAATGAAGCACTGGTTTTCCTGGCTATGTATCTGCATATGAAATTTTCTTGTTCAATGTAAGGAGACTCTCTTTTTCATTTGGTTTCGATCTCATACTAAAAGGGTTCATGATTGATTTATTCACATGAATCATTGTGACTGTGTTATGATAAAGGATTTATTATAGCGTTGTTATGTTCTTTTAGTGTTTCTACTTTTGAATATAAGAGGTTCTTGTGTTCAAAGTTTTCTTCTACAAGCTGTTGGAAGCTCGATGCCTACAACAGGCCTTCTCATTTCCTCAAATAAGTCTTCCTCCTACTGACCCTTATTACAAATTACTGTCTGAGGTTAAACCAAGACCTCATCTGCTTGTGCATGCCTGGCCTAGTTTCTGAGTTAGAACGATATTGTTTTGAGTTTACTTCCATTCATCACCCTTTATCAACAAATAGTGACATAAAATGATGGGCATAAGGCTAACTCCTGTTGCAATCCAGAAGTGACTTCTGACACTAACAAGAATCAATATATTCTAGGAAGAAAAGGAGAAGAATCCCATTATGTCATGTCTCTCATGTGCCCCAAAATTCCCAAATGAAGGAGAGAGTGTTGGTTATTTAGGGGTAAGAGAAATGATGTTGGAAGAAAAAACCTTATCCCCATTAATAGACATCATGTGCCATATTTATTGTGCCACTATTTAGAGTTTTGGATAACAATCCAACTCTATGAATAGGTCCTTGTAAGATACTATAGAATGGACATGTGAAGTGTTATAGATTCCACTTGAGTGTGAGAAGTGATCATGACAAATGTTGGTGGAGTGGAAGGAGAAAGGAAATATTGATTTACAAGACTATGGGGTATTATTTTGTTTACATAAATAAAAGGACCATAAAGTGCATTGTTGTCTATATGTCTATTTTGATTAATGGTTGGAATAGGTAGAGCCTGATGTGATGTTAGTTGATGAGAAGTATTTTTGGAATGAAGCTCCATTTGAAAAGTGAAGTAGTATTGTATAGGACCTTGTGAGTTTCACTAGGTAGTAGAAACTCATTGAGCACAACATGGGTTATGTGTGTTGGATTAATGAGAGTGGGGGGGTGAATTAATAATGATCAATTATACCAATTATTAATCCTTTAAACCACAATGTATGTTATTTTACTTATTCAACCATGTTCATATGTTCCTCATCAATATCTTATTGGATCATAATAATTAACATTCATCAGTGCATAATAAACAATAACAAACATATCCTCACAATGCACAATACACCAATATTTACGTGGAAACCTATTGCGGGAGAAAACCACAATTTTTTTTTCTTATATGTCAAGAATTAAATTCAAGGAAGCACCAATTTCCAATTATCGAGCTACAACTGGAAGGAGGCTCCAAGCCCATAGTTTATCTGGCTACAACCTAAGGGAATCTCCAACTCCCCAATTCTCTGGCTACAACTAGAAGGAGGATACAACCCCCTATGTTCTCCAGCTACAACCGGAAGGTTGCTACAACCACCTATCCTTGCCCCGCCCAACTGACCTTATATATAAGTATAATTATGGGACCAATTTCACACTTTCACTGTGAGATATAATGATATAAACCTATACCAATATGTGCCACTGTCCTGTAACCAGCCTCTACATGTGCCTTGCCTATACCAACAAAACTAAATACACCAGCAACATGTACCAATACTCTCCTCAATATATCAAATCTGATAACATAGATATCATAACCAAAATAACAATAATATCACTCAAACCATGTGCCAACAATGCACATCAATCATGTACATCAACCATGTACATCAACACTATACAAAGATGACCAACAACATGTACCAATCATGTATCAACAACAAAACAAACTATGACTCAACAAGATGTATCAATATCACCATGTACTTCAAGTATGTCTCTCATCCATGTACCCAATCATATACCTCTACCATATGCTAATAAAATACACCAAGATAAACAACAAGATACCTATAGAAATGCAACACACTCTCCATAAATCAAATACCATAAATCCTCACATCAACCATTTTTCGCAACCTCATTGTTATACAACCTCTATATTTACCAATAACTTCAGCAACATACCTCAACCAAATTCCCTCTAACATGAAGCAATACTAAACTTCAGTAGATCTATCTCATATCAACTCTATAGCAAGCCCTAAACTTCCAAGAGGGAATCCAACAAATTTACAAGGAAAACCCTCAACCAGATTCATATATTCAACACTACACATATGAAAACCATACCCTTTTCTTCTCGTAGCATTTTGCTATCACGATTCTGTTGTCGTGAATCTACTGTTGTGATTTTTTTGTAGTGATTTTTATACTGCACTTTTTTTTCCATGGTTTTTCTTCCTCAATTTTTATTCCGCACTTTTCATGCCACTATTTTCTATCGCACTTTTTTTGCCACATTTTTTCGGCCGCGATTTGTATGCTGCACTTTTCCTACCATGATTTTTCTACCACACGTTTTCTGTCGCACTTTTCCTTCCGCGATTTTTCTCGTTTTGGGAATGTTAATCCCATTGGAATGGGATATCATGACACAATAAGCGAAGGAAACCATGTGTGTCAGTGGCATAATACGGGATAAAGCGACGTAAAAAGTTAGCTTTTCCTTGGAGGCTTTGTAGTTGACGTAAATTCTGAGGTGGTCAAATTTCCGTGATGGCTTGGACCTTGAGGGGGTCAATGATGATGCTGCTTTGGGAGACTATGAACCCCAAGAGGCACCCAACAGTGACACAGAATACATGCTTTAGGGGGTTCAAGTGGATATTTTACCGACGACACCTTTGAAAGATGATTCATAAGTCATCTAGATGTTGAGTGTGTTTCTTGGATCAAGCGGTGAGGTCGTCCAAGTATGCGAGGATGATATGAGACAAAACATGAAAAATGTATGTCATGGCCCATTGGAATGTTGCATCAACATTCTTGAGGGTGAAAGGCATGACATGATATTCAAAAGTACCCCAGGGAGTAGTGAATGCAGTTTTATATTGATCGGCTGGGTGAATCTGGATTTGGTTGTAGCCAGAGAAACCATCCATAAAGGATAAAGCCTTGTGGAAAGCATAATAATCGATAATTTGGTTGATAAAATGCATTGGAAAATTGTCTTTGAGATAGGTGTCATTGAGATCATGAAATTCAGTCTGGTGGTCAGTCGAGGATCATGCAGAGGGTCTTGGGTGGAGAGAATATTTCTTGCAGATTGATGCTACACACCAAGATGATAGGGAAGCTTAATCGGTGTCGGGATGTCGACTCTGATGATTTTTCCTTTGCGTTTATCTTGGTGGCCTGGTTTTTGGAGAGGGTGCCTATGTTGCGCCCGAGAGTTTTGTTGGATGTGTCAGGGGCATGAGAGCCATGATTCATGCGATGGGCAGTGATCCTGGTTCGACATGATGGTGGGGAGGGAGGCCATTACTTTATGTCTGAGCTAGCATGTGTGTGGTGTCACATGCCACAGATAATCCTATGATATCCATATAGAGGGATGGACTATTGTCAGGATCCTGATACGGTGTTACCTCCTGGAGAGGTTTGGGGCCGTAGAGGTATGTTGATGTATTTGATGATTTGATTTTTATATAGTATCGCATATGCTTTATGTATGGATGGATGTTGATGCTATCTATTATGTGTGCATATGTGGGGCCCCGAGGTCGAGAGATGGAGCTAGTCAGAGCATCGGCTCACCAGGCACCGGAGAGACTGTCGTGGGGGGATTCACGGGTAGGCAAGAGACATCGGAGGGATGAGGTTGGTGCGAGGCTAGCAGATATTGATAGACCTAGTAGGAGGCATTGATATGATGACCCTAGTGCAGGGCCTTCGCATGCTCGCTAGCAGAGGCTAGCAGAGTGCTAGAGGATTTTCACCACTGATTGGAGGCAGTGTTATAGGGAGTTCATGAGGGCATGTGGACCCAGATCTAGGATGAGGGAGTCTTGGAGTAGTGTGTGGGAGGATAGGTAGAGTTGTAGATCGTGATGTATCGAGCAGTGGTAGAGGTAGAAACAATGATAGGGAGACTACCACCTGGACCAGGTGGACCACCACCTGGTAGGGCCCCTCTTTCTGATAGAGGACCTGGTGGAGGTTCTCTAGCGGCACCATGAGTGCTTGATGTTGTGATTTTTGTTTATAGAGGCCTGTGAGCCCTTATGTATAGGGTAGTGTGACACCTATTTTTGTACCTATAGGGATGAGGTTATTCACCGGCCTACGGGCAATGTACATGTTGTACTATTTTTGTAAACATTGATGGCACTTTGATCAATATATATATATATATATATGGATATACATTTTTGGATCTTAGTGATGTTCACAAGTGATGATTTTTTGTGATGTTTTTTATGATGTCTAATCTATATGTTGTGACATAATTTTGATGGTTTATGTATGTGTAATGGTATCTTGATGTGATAAATGTCAATATAACACTAAGTTATCCATATTATCTACTATTTAATTGCATTAACGTGGAATATGTGTAAATGTGATTGAATCAAAATGTCGAGATAAAAGTGTAACGTGCAGGCATTTGTTGAAGAGGCATGGATCGCGGGCACAGTACACATTATTGAGCTATAGGATGACGAGCTAGGAATCTAGGAAGATGCTAAGGTGGTGAATATGATGGTGAATGGCCTCGGAAAGGAGACCAATGATGGTTGTGTATTATGCTTGGTTGTTGGTTTTTGAGCCCAAACATATGACGTTGGAGTGGAGCAGTTCATGTGAGGGGGAATAGAGGGCCCAAGCAGCCAAAGCGAGATTCTGTGTCCAACGACTAGCTCCGTTAGCGTAAACGATGTGGTAGGCCGATGGAGGAGGCATCTGTCAATAAAAAAAATGGTAGATCATCCATAAGGCATGTAGGGAAAAAAAAGAAGATTAAAAAACATTATAGAATGTGTACAAAAAGAAAAATCCTAGTGTAGAATGACTATGCTCAAGCATAAACTTTCTTGAAGTACAACCTGTTGATGGGTTCTTTGAGAGGGTAGACTTCAGGAGAGACCAGGATGTAGGTGCCTTTAGTGAGGCAGTGTTGAACAATGTAGGGTCAATGCCATAATGACTCAAATTTTCCATGGCTGAGGGTATCATGGGCAATATCGTAGGCAAGGATGAGGTCTCCATCCTCAAATGAGCGAAGGTTGACATGGAAGTCAAAGGTGGCATTTGATAATTTTTTGGTTGCCTCGTTGTTATATAATGAAGACCGATGGTCTTCACCTAGTGACTCTAAGTTCAACAAGTGTTGCTCCATTGGAGTAGTGTCAGGTAAAACCTCAATAAAGGTGTGTAAGCTGGGAATTTCACACTCGATGGGGAGAGTGGATTTGACCCCATGGACGAGATGGAAGGGTGTAAAACCAGTGGCAGTTTTAACTATTGTGCAATAATCCCATAGTGCTAAAAACAACATATGATGCCAATTTGTCTTATGTTTGTTGACAGTATGTTCCAACATGGTTTTAAGGACCTTGTTGACTGCCTTTGCTTTTCCGTTGGACTGAGGGTATTATGGGGAGGCAAACTTGTGGGAGAATCCTAACCTTCAGGAGATTTCATCGAAAATATCATTCTTGAAATGTTTCTTATGATCGGAGACTAATTGTAGTGGGACTCCGAAGCAGGAAATGATGTGATTAAAGAAAAAACGTATTGTAGTGTAAGCGATATTGTTGAAGGTGTGCATGGATTCATCTCACTTGGTGAAGTAATCAACCTCCACGATAATTTATTTTTGTCCATTACTGGATGGAGGATTACAAGTCATGAATTCAATTCCCCATTTGCAAAAGGGTCTGGCGGTGATGGGTTGGTGTAGAAGAGTAGGTGGCGCTCGTGCTTTGTGGGCATAAAGCTAGCATTTGTCAATGTGTTTCACAATGTGGATATAGTCATGAAATAATGTGGTCCATAAGTAGCCAGCTTGAATTATTTTCTGGGTAGTGGAAATCCCTGAGATGTGACCAGCACAAGCGTCATTATGGCAATCATTCAAAACTATGTCAGCTTCTTCGATTGTCAAACCACGATGGAGTATGGTGTCGACCCCTCGTAGATACAAGATGTCACTAATAAGAAGATATCGAGGGGCCTGATGGAGAATACAATGATGATTGTCCCTGGAGAGGTGAGGTCCAAAATTCTATGTTCGAAGGTAGACGAGGAGGTTGTTGTACCAGGGATCAATCAAAGGGATGTCGAAGAGGTGTTCGTCGGGGAAGTCTGTATTGACGGGTGAAATGGTAGTCTCTGAGGGAAATCCCATAATTATTTTGGTGAGGATGAGGGATTTATTACTCTTGGGTGTTGAAAATTTGAGCTCGTACTCCTGAAGGATGATGATCCATCGGGAAAATTTACCATTAATTTGCCAATGACTAAGCAAGTATTGCATGGGGTTGTAATCTGCTACGACTTTGGTAGTGCGAAGCAAGATGTAATGGCATAGTTTCTGGACTGTGAGGACAACTGCAAGGGCGAGTTTCTCTTTGTGATTGTACTTCAGGGGTGGTCCTGAAATATTTTTACTAATATAGTAAATGACATGCTCATGGCCATCATCCCCTAATTGGACGAGCACTCCTGCCACTAAGACGGATGAAGCCGATAAGTAGAGGATATATTTGTGATTATAGTCGGGTGGAATAATCAAGGGGGTATTGGAGAGAACCGATTTTAAATCATCAAAAGTGGTTTGGGCATGTTCATACCATTGGAATGGGAGATTGTGACACAATAAGAGAAGGAAACCATGTGCGCAAGTGGCATGATTGGGAACAAATCAACGTAAAAAGTTAGGTTTTCCTTGGAGGCTTTGTAGTTGGCATAAATTCTGAGGTGGTGGAATTTTGTTGATGGCTTGGACCTTGAGGGGGTCAACGATGATGCCGATTTGAGAGACTATGAACCCCAGGAGACACCCAACGGTGACGCAGAATACACACTTGAGGGGGTTCAAGTGGATATTGTAATGACAACACTTTTGAAGAAAGATTCATAATTCATCTATATGTTGAATGTGTTTTTTGGATCGAGCGGTGAGGTTGTCCAAGTATGTGAGGATGATATGAGCTAGATCATGAAAAATGTATGTCATGGCCCATTGGAATGTTGCACCGGCATTCTTGAGGTTGAAAGGCATGAAACAATATGCAAACGTGCCCCGGTGAGTAGTGAATGCAGTTTTGTACTGATCAGCTGGGTGAATCTGGATTTGGTTGTAGCTAGAGAAACCATCCATGAAGGATAAAGCCTCAAGGCTGGCACAATCATCGATAATTTGGTTGATAAAAGGCATTGGAAAATTGTCTTTGGGACAAGTGTTCAATTTTAATGCAGTTCTCGACAACGTAACCATTTTGTTGGCGTGGAATTGATTGGACTAGGGTCCTTCTTAGTTTACCAACAAAAGGTATCATGTAGTCTAGAGTGCTGTAATTTTCATCTCCTCCGAAGAGACGAAGTCTCACTCGAAGCACAACCAACACAGACAGATAGGGAAGGGAAAGGAGAATACATAGGTGGGTTCCCAAAACCTTCAAGATTCACCATGATCTTGCGCGAGATAGACTAACTACTAAACATATATGAACTCATTCATGCAAGAACTAAAGATACTCAAGTTGCAGAAGCATTCATACACAGAGACATCATATTGATCTTATCAATCATAAATAAGTACTGTAAAGAGACAATTCATAAGCATAAACACATAATGATAAATTATATTTCAAAATTTTGGGTCCTTCTTCATCTATTATCATCAGGTCTTATCGAAAATAATATCAGAGATATAAATAAGTACTTTGTTACATAATTTTGACTACAGACTCATGCCGCAAAGCTCTATCTGCCCAAAACTGTATACAAATTACATTTACAGAACCTTTCCTCAACTACACCTAGCCAACAATAATAGCTAGAAACCTAACCCAACCATAACAACCAACCCTTTTACAATAGTATGCATCTCATATATAGGTTGAGTGGGATATTTTGGCTTTAGGCTTGCATGATTTCTTGTTCTGTTGTAACTTCATTTTCCTTGTTGGCGTTGCATTGTCCCTTTGCACAACTGATTTTTGTTTCTTTTACTTGCTCCATTGTCTAGCCCTTTTTGTAGCTTTTACAACTCGTATTAAACCAAAATTGGGACTGTAGTCCTTCTTGCGCAGCTTCAACCCCAAAAAACAAAAGGCCCAACAACAATAACCACCACCTCCATTATAGATATTAACCGAAGGAGACATGGAAAGAATTGGCCAACAAATGGACGGAATCCAGAGGATATTTGCAAGAAAGAAACTAAGAAGAAAGAAGGACACCATAAGGAGATGCAGGATCAGTTGGTAGCACTCCAGCAGATGATGGACGCAGAAATTAGTAGGATGCAACATAGGCTATAAGAAGAGGTAGTCAAGGCATGGACCAAGAAACCTAAAGTAATACAGGAACAACTAGGGGTAATCCAAAATATCATGGAGACAATGCAATTAACACCTATGTAAGGACTATGTGCAGGCTAAACAGTTTTGACAAAAGTGACATAGACTACAGGGTTGGTTCAATCGATAGCACTACGTAGAATGATCAAAGTGATAGTAGGGATAGTTGGAATACCCAACCTTAGAAGTCAAGAGTAGTTACAAGGACTAAGTCACATGGACTTAGTCATATCCCAGATGAGTACAAAATTGTTACAGATCTTACATACAGAGATTACGTGGGAATTACGCATTCGCAAAAATAATGCATACACATAAATAGAAAAGGTGGAGGTCAAGAAAGAGGAACTATAGAGACAATACAACCGTTTTCTATAGGAAAAGTGCACAATATAACAACGAGTATAACTCACAAAAAAGGTGAAGGGAAAAGAAGACAATGAGGTAGAGGAAGATAAGAGGGAGAAGCTTGAAGTAGAAGAGAAGGCCAAGAAATCCACACAAGGAAAGATTGAAGAAGAAGAGAAAGCTGAGAAATTCGAGCATGAAAAGAATGATGCAGAGGAAAAGGCCAAATAAATATGGAAGGAAAAGGAGGAAGTAGAGAAATTGGTGTAGAAATTTCAAGTGACAGTATAAAAGTTATATAAGGAAGTACCATAATTATCGATGCTAGTAGAGGCCATGATCGAAGAACAAGTAGGAAAGATTAGTGAGGCTATCCAAGGCCTTTGCAAGAATATCACAGAATTGGAAGCAAGCGTAACACCAAGGACACCACCGAAAGAAAGAGCACAAAGGGAAAGGAATACAAAGACAGGGGTGGTGAAAATTAAAATCTTGGAACACTAATGTATAAATATATATGATGAAGGCATGCACATGTTGTAATATCCCTAGGTCAAACCCCAACTGTAAATGTAATAATGTACTTAATTTTTTGATCTGTTTATATCTTTTTGGCATGCATCTTCCATGATATAGTGCGCACATGTATTGCGTAGTAAAATTATGAAAAGGGCACATTCCAAATACCGTGCACAGCAAACTTAAGTGCACACAATTTTGAGGCCAGTGAGCCTTTATGTATATGATGTGTTTTATAGGCTAGTGATCCATTTTATTATAATCCAAAAGGCTTATGTGATGATTAGGTTGGAGAGCCTATATGTTAAAGGCCATCGATCCTATTTTTGTATGGGGACTAACCCCACTAGTTAGGGAAAGGGAGGCGCTAAAAGTTGAGAAAAAGAGATAATCTAGGGAGATTAAGCCAAAAAGGAATATTA
Organism: Picea engelmannii; assembly: GCA_009831015.1. Classification (NCBI taxonomy): domain Eukaryota; kingdom Viridiplantae; phylum Streptophyta; class Pinopsida; order Pinales; family Pinaceae; genus Picea; species Picea engelmannii. Next base: position 110,372 of record ML809746.1, on the reverse strand, counting down.
TATTAGTATTCCTTAAATAATAAAGTATGGATAATTATTTTATCCTAAGTTCTAAGGATGGGGACAAGTGGGCCAAAGTATCTCCCAACATTTCAAGTGTCAAGTTGGGGACATGCATACATATAGTTTGGACTTAGTTCAATTTTGGGGGGATTCCATCATTCAGTCATCTAGTCAGACATTCCATGATATTTCACTCATGGAGTCAGTTTTCCTCTATACCTCTTTGTACCTATATTCATACCTGAACCAACACCATATCCGTACCCATACATGTTTGTGTACGTAGTTAGCTTGGGAGCTGGACTCAAGAAGCGGGTTGTCAGGCCCATGGGATACTTGTCATTTCTATTACAGGTGAATCCTCCTGCACACAAGTGGATTCCCTCTTGGTCTCTAGAATCCTAAGGACAAGATAGAAAATTTCTTAACATGGACACTGACATCCTTTTATATATAATTAAGCTAACATACAAAGAGGAAGAAGAAATATGTGTACCTTGTTAACGATGTTTGTTCTCGCAAAGTCCAAGATGAGCTCCAATCCTGAGCTCCCTGATAGGTCCTATAGAAAAAACAAAGATACAATGGAATTCGTACTCTACTGATATTATCTCAAATATAGATCCATCTACTTTAGACAAACTCATGTGGAACAATCATAAGTTTGAAAGAAATAGGCCAAGCATTGATGTATTGATGAGAACAAGTAAAAGTACTTACAATTCTTTGATGAAGGTGTAGCATCTTCTTCCAGTTCTCCTTATCCAATGCCTTTTCTCAAGTAATCTACATTGATTTCTTTGATGACATATCACTTATGTGATCATAAGTTTCACATCACCAATCCTTTCTGTCAATACAACTTATAGGATCATAAGTTTTGTATCAATATCTAGTCTCTCCTCTTCCTTTCACCATGAGGAGGCCTCCGTATATATCCTTGGAGAGGCCCAATCACTTGAGAGATATTTGGGATAATTTGAGGATTCCTCTCCTTCATTTGAGGATCTTCCCTAATATCATGCCTTGACCTTCAATTAAAATCCAACCACCCTCATAAATTGAGGGATTCTTTCATGATTTGTATCAACAAACCAAAAAATCACTCAGAAAAGATAGTGCTCCCCCAAAAGGGTGCACAAAGCACTCAAACGCTCCCCCAAATAGGCCCAGGGAGAGCTAGCACTCCCTGAAAGTGGGTAGGGGAGCGCTCCTCTCCAAAATCTATATTTGAGTGGTTTTTCCAGTGGCAAAAGGCTTGTACTCTTTGTCACCTGATTTCTCTTCTTCAAAACTAGTCTTTGAGGTGTCTTAAGTGTCCTTATGATGTTGTTAGAGGCACGACATAGGCAAGATAGAAGTATATTTTTTGTGACACTTGCAATAGTTGTGGTCAATATGCGACACTTGCGGACATGATGCAACACTTACAACACTTGTAATGATGACACTTACAACACTATTGAAGTGAGTAATTTTGATGTGTAACAGATTGCCCCCCAAAGTGAGAAGTTAGAAGACGATGATGTTTGAAGTACTTTGTATACTTTTTCAAGCAAGGGTATGGATGCAGAGAGGCCATAAAAAGATACACACAACCATTAAACAAATATTATGACATGTTTCAAACCCAAGGCAGGCATACCTATGCTTGAGTGATAAAGACCTTTTAGGTATGGCCGCCATAAAATACATTGTGGATCCATAATAATATTAACAAAATGGTATAGCCACTGAAGATATAATGTGGATCTATACTCCTATGACCTGAACTGATTGTAGCCACAAAGAATAAATAGTGGATCTACGAGATGACAAGACATAGCCATGACCAATACAAAGTGGATCTATGTAACAGTATATGTTTCATAGTTCAAAAGAACTCCTTCATAACCTAGGTAAAGTATATATAAGAGTGATAACTCAACCCAGTGTATTCTTACCAATCCTGTTGTAGTATGAATATAACCATGTGAATAGATGTCCTGATGTCGAACATGGTAGAAACCACTTGATTACTGGTCAATGAGGTAAACTGTTAACAAGCACAAGGGAGATCACAATTGATGTCAATGATTCCCAAGGTACTCTAGTACATTCCAATGAATGTGAATAGATGAGATGAAGTCAAACATCCATGGAATCATCCAATCAGATTTCAATGATGTAAACCCATTGTCGGACATGAGGAGGCTTTCCATTGAGGCATGCAGGTCCCAAGGTAGTAACTGGTTTCTAAGTCTAGTTCCTGGATAATGTGTGGAATTCGATAGGAATAGACTCGTCGAAGGAGGGCCTTGATGTATCCCTCATCAAAAACACAAAACATACATAGAGATGTAATTGGTGGATCAAATGAACATGGACTGACACAGGTATTGAAACAATATATTTGTGATGGATGAATCTCGAGGCAGATACTTCCCTTGAACACTAAGGCACCACAACAGAAATGTGACGTGGAACAAAACTTGATGATGCAGTGGATGTTGTGACTTTCTTCAAGTGACCCAAAGGAGTAAAAGAAACTCATAGGATTGGCTCAGTGCAGAGGTTCAATGGATTAAAATGTGTGCAAAGAAAAAGTGTCATGTTCAAGGGCGACTGTAAGGGTTACTGGTAGTGTTCTAAAAACTGCTTGGCTTTCTTCTTTCAATTTCCCCCCCATCTAGATAGATGAGTACCTATTTTTAATTTAATGAGCTCGAGGAGGGTAACACATGCTCTATATGAATCACCTTCAGTAATTCCCTCTTCCTTTGTTTAACGAACTGGAAGAAGTAAGGGTTCGGTCTCATATGAGCCCTTCAATGTATGATTGTTTAACAAGTCCAGAGAACGTAAACTCGGTTGTTTTTCATATTTAGAGAGTCTGAAAATAGCTTAAAGATGACTCCAATGTTGTCCTTTTTCGTAATGTTAGTGTTGTGAGGCCAAAAAAGAGATAAATTATCACTCGAAAGATGCCCTTTCAAACCTTTTAACGAGTGGGAAAGGAGGCAATATCACTTGACAATCTTTTCATGTTTAGAGAGTCTGAAAAGAGCTTAAAAACGATCCCAAGGGGTTCCTTTTTCGTATATCCATGCGAGTCCAAAAAAGTGATAAAAGAATACTCAGTTACATTCTCATGTTTTTTCGAGCACGAGAAAGAACAATGACTAAGCTCAGTATGCCCCCATATTGAAAGCTAGTGGCTTAACTCCAGAATGATCATCAAAGGATCGATACATGACCTCCAAGCTTCAATTCATTCACCGAATATGAGGTTGTCACCAATTTCTCTACTAGATGGAGAAAAATGATAAGAGTGGATGAAAAGAATGTTCAAGAGAGGCGATTGTTTCATTTTTTAACGATCTTGACACATAAAAAGAACTATGCTCAGGGCTCTGGGTTCAATCCCTAGATTGTTGTTTACTTTTTTAATGATCTTGCTATAGAGACGAAAACTATGCTCAAATCTTTTGTTTCATTTTTTAACGAGATTGCTGCAAAGAAGAAAAACTATGCTCGTGACCTCTATTTCATTTTTTAACAAGCTTGCTATAGAGAAGAGAAACTATGCTCATAACCTCTGTTTCATTTTGTAACGAGCTTGCTACATAGAGGAAAAACTATGCTCATGACCTCTGTTTCATTTTTTAACAAGCTTTCTACAGAGAAGAGAAAACTTAGCTCGTGGGTTCTCCTTGATCATGGCTTCCAAGAGAATAATGCTCTAGAAGGACACCATGTCAAGGGACAAAAATTAGTCATGGATTCCAAGAGATCTTCACTGGATGGAAGAAAATCACTCTGGAAGGAACACATGTCGAGGGTCTCGTCAAGGGTAAGGAGATCAGGCTCCAAAATCCCTACCGAAGAGATCACCATGTCAACTACCAGATCTAAATCATCGATAGTTGAAGGCATGGGAGACAATGGAAAATCAACATCAGGAGGGAAGATAGAGTGTATATGTTCCCAAATTTATTAATGAGGGGGAAGAAAAGAGGATATATGATGGTCATGATCCCGAGGTAGCTCGTTGACGCTAAGCATTTCCTTAATAGATTCATCAAAAGGAAAAATTGGGGAAATGTAGTTGATTGCAGACGACAAGGAATTTAACCACGATGGCATCAAGGAACTGTCAGGTGCCATGAGATGTTGGTCATACGAGGAGGTAAAGGTGGATTGAATAGCAATGTATGAGGTTTTAGCTAGACTAAGTGGCATGGTGTCACCTATTGCATCAAATTCCAAAGGACTAGGTACAATCCAAGGGTCAGATGATTCCAAAGATTGATAAGTCATGGTTGAAATCAAATCGACAGTGGAAATATGATGTGTGTCAGTGGAAGTGGTGTATGGAAGGTAACCATAAGGCTAGAATCCTTCAGAAAGACAACGTCAACACTTTCAAATGTGATCTTGTGATCTCCCAAGAATGGAATATTGTTGGTAGTGGGAGCGCGAGCATCGGGTGTACAAAAATCTAACTGATCGACAGTGACAATTTTTCCCTGATGAGAAAATTGTACACATCGAAACACTAACGAGGAAACAACATTCATAGCATAAAACCAACTTATTCCAAGTAATAAGTTGTAATAGAAGGGAGCATCGACCACCTCGACATCAACAGTGACGTTTTTTCCGCCCAACTGGATGGGTAGGGACTGTAAAATCTCATGGGGATGAAAGCCTCACCCATCGAATGCACATAACATCATTGGGGATTTTTTAAGTGCGGTTGATTTTAAAATTTTCCAACATGCTAAAGAAATGACAAGAGTAGAGGCTCCCTCGTCCATAATAGTTCGGTGGATTTGTTGATTGTGAACAACAACATCAACCTGAAAAGCAAGTTGGTGGGAGAGTCGAGATGTATAATTGTCCAGGTTAAACATGATATGGTTGGAAGACTTAGGATCAACAGTGCCAATAGAAGCCAAGATAATTCTATGTTGACTGGGGCGGTGTTGTAGAACTTATAATGCAGACATAACACACAGTGCTTGAGCCAAATCTTCAGCAATGTTGTAGTTCTGGGCAGTACATGAACTAGGATTAAAGGTAGTTTTACAGATAGTGCTCTTAGGAGGTTGTAATATAGAGTCAAATGTAGGTTTCTCAATCTGAAGTGGTACAGACAAAGGAATAACTGATGGAGGACTAACAGAGGATGGTGATGGATCTAGTAAAGTACAGGTACCGTTAGTGATTTTTCCTTTGTCAGGTTTAACTGGCATGTCGTATGTCTTAGAGAGAGTCATCAAATTAATCCCATTAAACATATAAATATATGCACTTGTCGAGGCCTCATCATGAGGATGGCTAGAACTGCCCCCAGGAGAGGGGGTTTGAGAAACCATGGATTGTTGCTGTGGAAAAGGCTGAGTAAGCACAACGGGTTGTAATTTTTCATGGAAACGTTTGGCCACTTCATTGGGATGTGGATAGTCTCGAGTGTAGTTATCGTCACCACAAATGATACATGGGAATTTCAGTTTCTGTTGTGGTTGCTTTTCGATAGCAGGTGTTGGAGATTGATTTTTTGGTTGTTCATTGTTATTAGTATTTTTTTATTTATCTTTTTCCTTCTTCTGTCCTTCGGATTGTTGTGAAGGGGAAGATTGAACTTCATTCACCTCAGAGATATGAGTTTGGGGGAAGTTATATGAGTGTGTGGTCGACTGGGAAGTAGATTGAGTTTTGAAAAAATCGATAACACCATTTGCGTGAGATGAGGATGATGGCTTGGATGGATCGACATTAGATTGAGAAACATTCAGAAGAAACTCATTAAAAGTACCATATTGTGAATAAACCAAATCTAAGTACTGAGCCCAAGAAATGGTTTCTTCCTCGATGACTGTGCCACCCATAGTGACATCATGAGAGATCGGGGGTAAAGGTGATTTAGTAAACCTCTCCGCCAATAATATGTCAGGAATGATTACTTTGATCATCCTTCATTGTCATCTCCACTCATGAATATGGTCAGAGATATGCATGGAGTCAGTTTGACGAAGGGAGTTCAAGAGTTCAGTACCCGTCTCATAACGAATAGGTAGTTGAAAGTGCGTGAGGAAATACATGGAAAGGGAGTTGAAATCATGAAATGAAGCATGTGGTAGTTCAATATACCAATTTGCTGCAGATCCTGTAAGTGTTCGCTGGAAAAGACACAAACGTATAGAATCATCCATGAGGGAGTTTGATGAACACCACAAATGGAAATTCATCACATGGTTATTTGGATCTTCTCTAGATTTTCCATCAAATTTTGGAATATCAGAAGGAAATTTAGTTGGAATAACTGGCCAAACTGGTGAATGAAAAATAGGATCATTGGTTAACCGAGACAATTCTAGGAGATCCAGATTCGCAAGGAAAGGTAAATTTCGGTTAATTTGTGGATGATACAGGTGTGTCATAGGAACACTAGAAGGACCATAAATTGGGTTAGGTGGATAATTGTAACCAGTAGGTCCTCCTACATACGGTTGTTGCTAACCAGGATAAGTAGGATTCAATGATGGATGAGAAACATTTGCATAACCCGATGGGTTCTGAGCATTATAAGTTGGGTGATTTGGTTACTCATAAGGAGGATAAACATGTTTCCCTTGAGGAGGGTAAGAGGTAGATCCTAAACATGGATATAGATTAGGGGGAGGATAAACATTAGACCCTTGGGAAGGATAAGGTTGTTGTCCTTGAGGACTCTAGGTGGTGTTTGGGACACCTGGCTAAGGTTRTCCATAAGATGGTCTGGAAGGAACAAGATTTAATACTCCTCCTTGTGGGTTATGATATGATTTCCCCCCAATGTGGGGTTGGGTAAATGTGCCTCCGAAAGATACTCCCCAAGATTGTGAAGGTTTTCCAACAAACGAAGGTTKCCCCCTGCTAGCAGTGGATTAACGATTGGGGTATGACTGGAAAAGAGAGGTTTCCCTCCAAGAGGAACATAAAAAGGGGGTTGTCCCCTGAGAGGGGTAGACCCACCATAGAATGGTGGTCTTATAGGAGGGATAGGTCTRTTAGATGGTGGTTTCCCTCCAGTCAATTGTATTTGGATGGAAGGGGTATGCATTCTCTGGTGCAAAGATGTCCCCGCAAGATCGTACTGAACATGTGGAGATGTAGAGTAAAAGTTTCTAAAAGTTGGGGTAGGGATCGAAGTGCCTTGGTAATAAGTAGAGGTGATGAGTCCAACATTAGGATGGACTTGTGCTGACGTAACATTAGGGTTAATGACCTGATCGATGCCTTGATTCATAGTTTGACCAGATGGTCCCGTTTCAACAAGAGGGTCATGAGGATGAAATGGTTGTCGAATGGATTCAAAATGTTCATAGAGATCACGTCCCGATGAAGTTATCCATAAAAAATGAGCAGGTGTGGGATTTGTATCTACTACAGTGGTAGGATGAACAGGATTCCTATACTCATCACCAAATATTGGTTTTGCAGATCCCATATATGTTTTGGTAAATTATCTCTTAGGTAACTGTGGGACCTCTTCATCTATGATGTTCCCAAGGGATTCTAAAAGAAGAAAACTTCATTCGAGAGGGTTTACCAACACAGATGTATGAGGAGTGGGATTCTCAACCGTAACCAAAATGCCTTCTTGATTGTCTAATGGAGGAGTAACAACACTCCCAACGTCAGATTGATTTTCTAACTCTCCACGGTAGTTGTCTTCTGGAGGGTTAGGAGGTAAGGGTTGGTAGCCTTCCAGAGGCATCCCTTGCATCCTACGCGATCGACAAATACCTTTATCATATACAAGCTCAATTTTGGAGAATAAAAGTACACATTGAAAATCTGGGGCCAACTAACAAAAAGAAACAACATACGCTAATAAAATGTAGGAATCAAAACCAAGAAAACAAAACTCCTCTCGATGATCATACTAGTTGGTGATGAAATCCAATGTTTCATGATCAAGTCAAGAAGGGTCTAGGATATGGTGGAATGGTTACAATGGCGACCTACTTAATGGACTTTCACCTTAGTGCAAGCCTCCATGCAGTAATTGTGGATTTACCCTCCAAGGAGCTCGAGTGAGTTTGACCAATGTATGTTCTAGGTACAATGAGGCTTCCCTTCACCATCACCTCATGTAAGTACCTAAAGATTATGGAAACTAAGGACACCAACTTGCAGTCATCCCTTGAGTGGGTACAGTTGACAGTCTGATCCAAACGTATGGGCAGGATAACAAGTCTGAAATCAACTCGAGAGGCTCCCACACATAATCGTGGGTATACCCTCAAGTGACCCCCAATATATGATCTGACTACAACGAACAGTCAAACCACAGAGGGATAATATCCGTAGCTCTCCCGAACGTGACCTAGTGCATAAATCCTATGTGAGAGGGGGATCCCAGAAATCCTATACGACAATTGGATTTTCTCTCCCTATCGCAAGATGCTAAGTTTGTTTGATAGCTTTGGAAAGTTATCCTTTCAACTTATTCCAAAGCCCTACACATTAAACTAATGTAGGTTTGCTAACAAAGATGTAAAAAGTATGATAAATTTTAGTTAAGCGTTGATTTTAGTGGCTTTTGTTTACTCAGAGGTGTATGAGAGTGAAAATTGATGATATTGTGACTCGGTTCCCAAAACATGCATAAGAAATGATAAGCAGTCTTTTCTTTCAATGAATTTATAGTTAAGGGAAGGAGAAGGATTTTCCTTTCACTTTCAAACAATAAGATGCAATGAACTCATGCAATATTCCTCAATAAGGAATCCAATACAATGCTAAAATGTTTATATGTGACTGATAACCAGTAGATGTAAAGCTTCCTATGCTAATCAGACTTCAATGGTTGTGAGATTTAAGCAATCTGGAAGCAAACTTCACATAAACAAAAAGACACCCTTGTTGTGATAAAACAAGAAATAGAAAACCAAAAACTAAAAAGGAAGGAAAAATAGCTTGGACAAGATGACTCAAAGATCAAAAAGAAAAGTACAAAAGACGTTTGAATCTCCTTACAAAGTTTTCACTCACTCAGATAAATGAGAAGAAAAAGACAAATTGACTCCAAATTGTCAAGGACAAAGAGTTATTGCAAAGTAAGGACAAATGTCAAAAACTCCAAAAAAAAGAGGATGAATTCTCAAAAAGAAGGTGTTGAAGTCCAATTACAAAGATGTACTAAGGATGCAAGGCTCCTGAGTCAAATCCAAAATGAAGAAACAACTTCAGAATATGAAAAATCTGAAGAATTTCTCACAGAAAAGGGGTAGCGCTCTGGCGTAAGGGGCACCAGATCATTCCATCTCTCTATGTAAGGCTAATAGGGAGTGTTTGTGCTCTGACAACCATAGAGGGGGACAAATCTTCTCTCAAAACTCAGAAAAAAGCTCAGAAAACCAAAAAATCAAGAAAACTTAGTCAATCAAATTGAAAATGATGAGATCAAGAGCCAATCAATCAGATATAGGAATCAAAGAGACAGTATGGAGAAGGTAAAATGAGTGGGAAAAGGGATAAAACAATATCTAGGAAAGGAAACAAAAATCATAGCTCCTCCCCAGTGGAGTCGCCAATTTCTGTTACGGGTGAATCCTCCTTCGGACAAGAGGATTCCCTCCTGGTCTCTAGAATCCTAAGGCAAAGATAGAAAAGTGCTTAATGTGGACACTGACATCCTTTTAGATCTAATTAAGCTAACATACAAGGAGGAAGAAGAAATGTGTGTACCTTGTTAACGACGTTTGTCCTCACAAAGTCCAAGCTGAGCTCCAATCCTAACCTCCCTGATAGGTCCTGTAGAACAAATAAAGATACAATGGACTTCCTAATCTACAGAGATTATCTCAAATATAGATCCATCTACTCCAGAAAAAATCATGTGGAACAATCATAAGTTTGAAAGAAACAAGCCACGCATTGATGTATTGATGAGAACAAGTAAAAGTACTTACAATTCTTTGATGAAGGTGCAACAGCTTCTTCTAGTTCTCCTTGTCCAACCCCTTTTCTCAAGTAATATACACTGCTTTATTTGATAAAATCTCACTTATGGGACCATAAGTTTCACATCTCCAATCCTTTCTGTCAATACCACTTATAGGATCATAAGTTTGGTATCAATCTCTATTCTCTCCTCTTCCTTTCACCATGAGGAGGCCTCCTTATATAACCTTGGAGAGGCCCAAACACTTGAGATATATTTGGGATAAGTTAAGGATTACTCTCCTTCAGTTGAGGATATTTCCTAAGATCATGCCTTGACCTTCTATTCGAATCCAACCACCTTCATAAATTGAGGGATTCTTCCCTGATTTGTCTCAAAAAACCAAAAACTCACTCAGAAAAGATAACACTCCCCCAAAAGGGTTCACAGAGCACTCAAATGCTCCCCCAAATAGGCCCAGGGAGAGATAGAACTCCCTGACAGTGGGTAGGGGAGCACTCCTCTCCAAAATCCATATTTGAGTGGTTTTTCCAGTGGTAAAAGGATTCTACTCTTTGTCAACTGATTTCTCTTCTTCAAAACTTGTCTTTGAGGTGTCTTAAGTGTCCTTATGATGTTGTTAGAGACACGACATAGGAAATATGGAAATATTATTTTTGTGACACTTGAAACACTTGTGGTCAATATGAAACACTTGAGGATAGGATGCGACACTTACAACACTTGTAATGATGACACTTGCGACACTATTGAAGTGAGTAATTTTGATGTGTAACAGATTGCCCCCCAAAGTGAGAAGTTAGAAGATGATGATGACTGAAGTATTTTGTAGACCTTTTTGAGCAAGGGTATGGATGTAGAGAGGTCATAAAAAGATGCACACAACCATCAAAAAAATATTATGACATGTTTCAAACCCAAGGCAGGCATACCTATGCTTGAGTGATAAAGACTTTTTTAGGTATGGCTGCCATAAAATACACTGCGGATCCATAATTATATTGACAAAATGGTATAGCCACTGAATATACAATGTGGATCTATACTCTTGTGACCTGAGCTGATCGTAGCCATGAATAATAAATAGTGGATCTACAAGATGACAAGACATAGCCATGACCAATACAAAGTGAATCTATGTAACAGTATATGTGTCATAGTTCAAAAGAACTCCTTCGCAACCTGGGTAAAGTATATATAAGAGTGATAACTCAACCTAGGGTCTTCTTACCAATCCCGATGTAGTACAAATCTAACCATGTGAATATATGTCATGATGTCAAACATGGTAGAAACCACTTGATTATCGATCAATGAGGTAAACCATTAACAAGCGTGAGGGAGGTCACCATTGATGTCAATGATTCCCAATTTAATCTAGTACATTGCAAAAAATGTGAATAGATGAGTTGAAGTCTAACATCCATGGAATCCTCCGATCAGAGGTCAATGATGTAAAACCACTATCGGACATGAGGAGGCCTGCCATTGAGGCATGCAGATCCCAAGGTAGTAACGAGTTTCTAAGTCTAGTTCCTGGATAATGTGTTGAAGTCGACAGGAATAAACTCACCGAAGGAGGGCCTTGAGGGTTTTTAGGATCGTGAGAAATTTCTCTTTGGGTGAGACAATTGTTGGGAATTGATTTCCTAAAGGTGCTCAACTACAACTACATGGCTCTGAGATTTCCTGTTTGGCCTGTTGTTGAAACCCTGGAAGGGAAGTGGGGAAGCCGAAGGATTGTTGAGCATAGAAGGGGCACACTTCCTAGGGTGGCACAGGAATGTGGGGAATGAGAGACTATAGGATGTTAGTTTGAGTTGGCACCTATGACAGAGTCTTTCCCATTGTCTATGATACATCATCTTTGTTAGGAATCCCTTTACCAGGGTGGAGTTTAGTCCCAGATCAGGGGTGACCCACTATTGAGAGTGAAGAGTAGTGTGTTCTAAGACTGAGAGGTTCATGGAAGGTCTTCATGCAATTGGTGATATTCTTACCAAGATAAGTGTCAATTGTGTGGTAAATTTACATGTTGCATTATTATTTAAGTGTTTATTTTGATGGGTTTATCCTATGTGTGGTTATAATTGTCTTTATATTTATGGGTATTGCCTGTATATTTTGCATGTATATGTTTACTCTTATTTCAGTATGAATCCATGCATTTACAGAATGTATTTGTCTGTTTACATTTTATATATAAAGTTCTACAATAGTTTTGTGTGTATATGTTTTAATTGCATGCA
>ML809745.1:56704-98805 GCA_009831015.1 Picea engelmannii | reverse complement strand
ATTAAACGAATTCTCACACAATTAATTGATTGTTGTCTTTTTAAAAGACTAGTCTTGCTGACTGGATTGGATGCATACATAAAATACTAAAGGATGACAGTTTGATTATTAGTACATGTACGAGAATTGTATGTACTAGCTACCCATACATCTCTTGTACATATACACTAGTATGTATGATTTTTCTTGACTTACTTATGAATGTGTGAACCATGTTCTTGTTCTTTGTACCATAAGATACCTTAACTTCGGGACGAATTTTCTTGAAGGGTGGGTGTATGTAACGACCCTTGATTATTAAGTATAATTAATTTAATAATATAATCCTAAAATATTAGCTAAACTATATTTGTGTCTTAAAATAACATTTCTAATAGATTATTATTAAATAGTTGTTCATGATGGTTAATGACTGATTTAGTTATTAATTAATTCATTAATTAATAAAGTATTAAATTAATGGTGGATAATAAGATATAATATTAAATTAGGTTACATATCCCACAAGGGATAACGTATTCAATACATTAGGATAAGTAATAAAGAAGGGATAAGGGTATTAACGACGAGGGGATAAGGTGTAATAAAGTAGTTAGGTAGGGAGTTAATGAAGGGAAGGCGGNNNGGGGGGGGAAAGGAGTTTAGAGGGGGATTCATTCTACGGGGAGGGGAGAAGGATTTTGGGGGAGCTCTGAGTATTGCAGAGAGGGAGGAATTTTGTGATTGGCATTGACACAGTGAACCGGGGTTGCTGGGGGTTTTGGGCACGGAGAGCTAGGATATTCGTTGATATCCTAGGGCTAGGAGCTAACTAGTCGGCAGGGAGGTCGGTTTTGGGTAGTGTTCCAAAGAATCAGGAAGGAAGCAAGTTGCAGATAACAGCATCAGGTTCAACAAGCTGTGGATAACAACATCAGAGTTAAGGTATTTAATTCCAATTTATCCATTGTTTAATTAGATTTGTTATTCATTGATAAATTTTATATGCGTAAGTGCTAAGTAAATTTGGAATTATTCTTATTTATAAAGCTTGTAGAAATTACTGTACATTAGATATAATTACTTGTACATTAGATATAATTACTAGCTGTTAATTTAAAACCAGTCTTTACATATCCTTCTTCGAGAGAGAAAAAAATGGAGGATTTGGAAGTAGTGAGGATAGGAAAGAAACAATGGTGTTTGTTGGCACCAAGCCAAAGGGAAATAAGGAAAATCATGGGAAAGAAAGTGTGCAGAAACTGAAGTAACATCTGGAGAAAGAACAACATGTGTGCATGCAAGAAAGCGTGCACAAGGAAAGTGACAGTTGGAGGAAGAACAACACACGCATGGGAGGAAGACCTAACGTCGATAGGGTTAGGGTTTTGGTAACACACTATAAATGGTTGAATAGCCTAATATATATAATTATAGATACGCAGGTATCATATAGAGGTGGCCATTGTTTGTAGTAAGTTTATTGTATACTGTTATGTACTATTTTTGTAAGTTGTTGAGATAAGAACAGAAGAGAGAAGGTATATCTGAGGATTAGATCGCAAGTTGTGGAGCCTGGTGTGATCTACTTCACCTCATATAGATCTAAACCATTTTGAGGAGAATTGTAAGTGTGCGGCGTCGGAAATGAAGAAATACCATAATAAAAGATCCAAGAGCCAAATATTTGGGGGCGTAGCCCAGGAGGCGGTGAACCATGGTAATATCGGTGGAATGTGAGGAATGCATGGATATCTTTACTTTATTTCAATAGTTAATTGTTATGCTTGATGAATGTGTTAATACATTGTTACAGAATATGATTATGATGTTTGGGTAATAAATTGTGAACTGTAGATATGCACCCATGAAGAATACGGATATTACACCCACAATTCATAGTACATGGCTCTGGTTAATAAACCCCTATCTCATACTCAATCCCAGGCTCTAAACACTTGATTCTTAAATCGACCCATTTAAAGCTATCTCAGGTGAGACTGTGCAGTGCATTCTGTGTATTGTGTTGCCTTCTAGTTTACCAGGAGGGATGATAGTTTTGGAGGCTTGGTTGGAAACCCGAATGAAATGAGCCCTAGGTCAATAACTCAGATGGAAAAGAAATAAAAGAAACAAATCATAACCAACCAACAAATGGTCTCGTTTTCATGTTAAGAGGAACAAGAGAGGACTGAGTAGATGAGATAGCGTGAATGAGAAAAGAATGATAAAAAAAAAAGAACAATGAGCCATTAGAAGGGAATGTTGAGACCTTGGAACCCCATGAAAGTGGAAATCGAAGGTTGGTTGAGAACCAAAGAGATAGAGTTTTCACAGAAATACAATAGAAACCCTAGAATCACACCTCACAAATATATGGATAAATACGTATTCACTGATTTACACGAAGTCTTTTTCTATGATTTTCCACATTTACTGCAGGAGTGGATACTAAGGTTGAAGGATAACAACATGACAAACCGGGTTCATCAGAGAATTTGCAGTTGACACAGCGCAGCCGAGCAAGAATTTCTACGCGGACTTTGAGGAAGGTACATTCAATCATTGTATACTTCTATTAAGATACTTATATATAATAAAGGTGTAATGAAAATGGAATTAGACAACTAGACTTCCCTGCGTGCATGGGGGAAGGGTGGAAGAACTGACAGAGAAAAGGATAAATGGAAGGAGGTCAGGATAAAGGCAAGAAGGAGGAGGAACCCTTGGACCTGATCATGATGGATGACGACCATATCAAGTGGATATTGGCATCATCCGGAATGACGCGTAGCGGAGTACCCTACCAATACAAGGTGAATACCAAGAAGATATTCGTATCTGCGAGGGATGGCTTGGCGAGTGATGAAGAAGAGGTAGAGGATCTCTAGGATGTGGAGCATATTTGAGAAAATCCTACGTGACACATAAGAGAGGAAGAAGGGAGGCCCAAGAACGGGAGGAGAAGGTAGCCATCCTATCCATATTAATGTCAATGTGGAACCCATAAACCCATGTGCGACCAATACACCAAAGAGAACACCATCATTTAGACAACCAAAGTTTAAAGGAAGTCCGACAATAGGAAGTACATCTACACAAGGAGAAATAACTAGAGGAGCCAGTTCGGGCAACCCTAGTCAAGTATCTACCCCGCGCAGAGGAGGTAGTGGTTCAGTATTCAGAACGGTAGGACACGACCCGACTATTAGATTACCAAAGTTCCGAGGAGAAGCAACAGAAGACCATGAGAATCATTTGTTCATTTGTGCAAAAATCTGGGAAGCAAAGCAGATCACTGATGAAGATACTAAACTCTTGCAGCTAGTGGTCATGCTAAGAGACTGCGCACTAGACTGGTACATGAGCCTAGACATAAACAATGCCCCTAGAATGACAAGGGTACTGGATGACATTAAGAAACTATTGATAAATGAGTTCTAGAAGCTGAGCTCAGAGGATCAGTACATGAACGAGATGATCGAAATAAGATAGAAACCAAGAGAATATGTATGGGAGATTAATCATAGATTTAAGCGATAAAAAGGAAAGTTGAAATACCTTATGACCAATATGTAGCATCAACACCTATTTGTCAACTCACTAATCCCACACTTAAAATATCCTTTACAACAACAGAATTTTTAGACACAGGCAGGGGCTCTACAGGCAGCCTTACAATTGCAAGAGAACCAATACCAACAAACAGACCAAACTATTGAAGAGATGAAGGAGGATTTGAAGAATTTAACATTTCAGTTGAACCAGAATAAGAACAAGGACAAACGAGAAGTCGTTTGGTGCACCAGGTGAAGAACGTAAGGACACCACAAGAACGAATGCTCAACATTCATGCAATATATGAAAATAGGTATGTCAAACCCGCTACCACAGGGAGGATTATGGTGTGAAATATGCAAGAAACAGGGTCATGACCCTTATCACTGCACGATGATGCAGAAATACCAAACAGTTCCAAAGAATTCATATTGCACCTTTTGCAAGTCAGTAGGCCACGAAGACAAAGATTGTAGAAATATGGAGCTAGTGCAGGAAAGAACATCAGACACATACATGGTACAAGCAAAAATGATGATTGGGCAAGCAATGTCACAGTTCAATCAATCCCCTTCCCCATACAACATTGTGCAATAACATTATAATATTGTGCAACAATCCTACAATAACGTCTAGCCACAGTACAACCCAGCATAGCCCCAGTACAATACTGTGCAGTATAATCAATCAACATAGTATAACGCATTGAGAGGTGATTGAGCAGGCTACTAAGAAGCAGGACGAGCCGGAGGAGGTTTCGGACGTGGTGGAGGACTAGTCACATGTCACAATTGTCAGCAACTAAGACATTATGCACGAGAATGTCCACTGCCGCCAACGACTTGTATGTATTGTCGCGCATCAGACCACAATATAGAGGAATGTCTGACCTTACTAGTCAAGATTTAGGAAAAGAGGAACTAGAACAATCAGAATGTTCAATGGATTTTAGTCGAAGCAAAGGATGACAGACAAAACATCAACATAGTCACTCATGGAGGAACGAAAACATGAAATGACATAGCTCGACAAGAACCAGCGCAGAACCAATGGGTAAAGAAGAACAATGACCCCAAGAAGCAGTTCAATGCGCAAAAGGAAAAGGATATCTTTAAAGAAGAACAAAAATAATTTCAAAAGGACATAGCGTCGATTGTACAACAAAGCAAGGAAGCTCCAGAATATGAGATGTCGCCATCACTGGACCATACCAATAGAATTCAACCCAAGGGACAATTAATTACCATCAAATAATTTTTGTGATCATGTGTAAAATTATTAAGTGATCCTTCATCTGTGAAAATATTTCAAAACATACTAGATAAATGTAGTAGCGAGACGGAAGAGAAGCTAGAACCAAAAATCACCAATCACCTACACACAAGAAGAAGAACAAGTAGGGAATTTAGACTAAATGCTAACACTGGGGATTTCAATGTGGGAGATATTATACTATACCTAGCATTCCAAGTGAATGTGCTACCAAAAACGACATGGAAATGCATGGGGGAACCAACATTGGGATACTCTATCGTTCAATTAAAAATAGCAAATGGACAGAGAGTTTTACCAATAGGTAGAATAAAAGGAGTGATAGTAGACCTAGATGGAGTGCACACTAAATCATACTTTGAAGTCATCGAAATAGTAGATGGAACAACACCTTACCCGACACTACTTAGTCTGGACTGGGCGTTTGAAAACCAGGCCATAATTAAGTTGAAAACAAGGAAAATGACATTTGAGTCTGGAGACTACAGGGTCATAGCACCACTAGATCCATCAGAAGGGGGGAGGTTCGTAGAACCCACTTTCCTGGACTTAGAGGAGATCGACTAGTTGTACAGAAAAACTTCTTGGAATGAGGATTAAGTAAACCCAACTGCAGATGGGGTACTCAGTTGGTGGAGCATTACTTCATGTGCAACAAACTTAGACACCGGGTTAGAAAATTGGCAGTAGAGACTACACAAAGTATCCACGAGAATATGTGCAAGAATAGATCGTGCAGTAAGGTGGGTAGGCATAGAAATCAGAGAACCACCTAGTTTCCACAGACTAAGTGATTTGAAAACATTCTTGACACAATATGAAGAAGAAGTATTAGAGAACCAGGGGCTACTAGAATTGGATTTAGCACTAAATGCCACACCCGCAAGATGGTGGGGCACACACAAGGAGACTATCACAGACTGGTATCAATGCAAGTGATTACTGCGCATAAGGTTCAATGCAGAATAGGCATATAACAAACAATAGAGATACGAAGGACTAGGGACACCAACATAACACTTGGAGGAGTGTAAAACTCTATGGAAAAGGACACCACTAGAGGAATGGCCTCATCACTTCATTCATACTTTAGAGGGCATACCAGCGAACTGGTATATAGACCATGAATTGCGCAAAGGAACCATGACATGGACGATACTCCAACAGAACTTTACAGTCACTTTCTCATTCGAGCATGAGAACCTCAACATACATGCGGCTTTGAAACGACTCTGAGGATTCATATTCATGAAAGAACTAGAAATAGAATTTATGATAGAAGAACAACAATGGAATAAGAAAATAGTCAAGGAATTGTTGTCATGTTACCATGTACAAGAGTAAGCACCAGATGAAGATAACTCACGTGATATTCAAATCGAAGAACTTGAAGGAGAAATAAATGTGGAAGGACCACCCATAGAATCATAAGTTATTTATGCGCCAATCAAGATAAATAAGGTTAACATCAGGACCGTCGAGCAACCCAAAGTGGCTATCATTGGAGATTACTGGGATGAGAAGAAAATAGAAATAATCACATAATTGTTGTGCGAATATAGGGACCTTTTTCCCACAAAATTTATAGAGATGAAGGGTATAGTCGGAGAATTAGGAGAAATAAAAATACCACTCAGATCTAACATGAGACCTATCAAACAACGACCCTATAGACTGAACCCCATATACAAACAGAAAGTTAAAGATGAGATCGATAGGATGCTCGAAGCTGGCATCATCGAACTAGTCGAGGAATCATAATGGATAATCCCAATGGTAGTACAAGACAAGAAATAAGGAAGAGGGATCAAGATATGCATCGACTTGAGGAAGTTGAACGATGCATGCCTACATGACCCATTCCCTACACCATTCACGGATGAAGTGTTAGAGAATGTGGGAGGCCAAGAATCTTACTCATTCACTGATCGATTCTTAGGCTACCATCAAATTAAGATAGCACAAAAGGATAGACACAAGACCACGTTTGCGATGGAATGAGGATCTTATCAATACACGGTCATACCGTTTGGTCTGAAGAATGCACCCGCAATATTCTCCAGAGTGGTCATCGCAACATTTAAGGAGTTCATCCACCATTTTCTTGAAGTATACCTGGATGATTGGACAGTTTATAGTCTATTAAACCACCATGTGGAAGTTTTACAACTAATGCTAGAGAGATGTAGACAATGCCAAATATCACTGAATATCAAGAAATGCATATTTGGAGCACTGTTTGGGATACTATTGGGCCATATAGTATGCAAACAAGGCTTTCTAGTGGATCTGACAAAGATTGAAGTCATTGTTAACTTACCAGCACCAAAAACAGTCCTCCAGCTAAGAGCAATGCTAGGACACACAGGATACTACAAGAAATTCATCAAAGGATATGCACAAATCACAACACCAATGGAAAATTTGTTAAGGAAGGATACCAGGTATCAATGGAATGATGAGTTTCAACACAGTCGTGATACTTTGAAGGATAAGATGGTTATTGCATCGATATTAGTATTTCCAAACTAGGAAAATACATTCCATGTGCATGTAGATGCATCAATGATAGCACTTGGAGCTATCCTAGCGCAACCGGGAGCAGGAGACTTGGATCACCCGATAGTGTTCTCAAGAAGGAAATTATCAGACTCAAAAAAGAATTATAACACAACAGAAACAGAAGGCCTAGCCATGGTCTATGCATTGCATAAGTTCAGACATTACCTATTGGGGAAACACTTTAACATGTTTACAAATAACTCAGCCCTAAAATACCTAGTTAATAAGCAAGTGTTAGGGGGGATAATCTGTCGATGGTTATTGCTATTTCAAGAATTTGAATTTGAAGTAATAGTTAAACTAGGAAATCTGAATGCAAGACCGGACCACCTATCAAGGGTCCCAAATGGAGAAGAACTGACGAACCTAGAAGACAACTTTTCGAATGCACAATTATTCTCAGTACAGATTGTCGATGAATACTACGCAGAGATCATCTAGTACTTGCGTATAGGTACTGCGCCACAATAATATACCAACGCACAGAAGAAGAACCTGGTAGTCCATGCAGCCAAATATCAACTAATCGCAAGTCATCTATACAAGATGGGAGCCAATAACATTTTACGAAGGTACGTATTAGAGCACGAACGACCAATAATTTTAGAAAAATCCCACGAGGGAATGGCAGGAGGGCATTATGAAGGAAAAGATACCATGCAGAAGGTACTATGTGCAGGACTATGGTGGCCAACGATCCACAGAGACTTGAAAGAGTATTTTCAGTGATGTGATGTTTGTGAAAGGGTAGGCAAACCCAACATAAGGGATGAGATTCCACTACAGCCGCAAGTAACATTACATGCATTCAACAAATGGGAAATAGACTTTGTGGGACCAATTAACCCACCAACCAAAAGGACAGGGGAAAGATACATTATCCCTGTGACAAAGTACCTGACAAGATGGGTGAAAACCACCCCAGTAAACGATTGCAGCATAGAGACAGCTGCACATTTTCTGATTGAACAAGTAATCACTAGATTTGGGTGCCCATGATTTTTGATGAGTGAACAAGGCATGGACTTCATAAATAGAACCATCCATGCGATGCTTGAAGATTTTGAAGTTCATCACCAGAAAATCACACCGTATCATCCACATGCAAATGGCACAATAGAAGAATTCAACAAAATTATGGAGAACGCACTGACAAAGATCTGTAATGTTAATAGAGATGAATGGGACCTCAAAGTACCAGTAGTATTATGGGCATATAGGACTACATGAAAAAAGTTGACAGGGAACACACTATTCAAACTAGTCTATGGCCAAGAATAAGTAGTGCCATTAGAATTCTTAATGCCCAGTTTATGCGTAGCAGCTATCACACAAATGACAGAACTAGGCGCAGTATAGGAAAGACTAAATCAATTACTGTCAATGGAGGAAGACCAAATCCTGGCAGGATTCCATCAACAAGTACATAAAGCAAGAGATAAATCTTGGCATGATAAACACATCAAGAATAAAATGTTTAAGGAATCAGATCTAGTATTTCTTTACGATATATCAAATCATTTCAGCACCTGTGGAAGCTGAGAATGCATTGGCTAGGACCATATGAGGTAAAATCTGTAACAGACGAAGGAGCTATACAGTTAAGAGATTTAACAAGCACAGACCTCAAAGGAATGATCAATGGGATCCAACTAAAGCTGTAAAAGGACAGTCGACCACAAACTGCGCAGTAAAAAAAAATAAAAAATGAAAAAAAGAACAAAAAGGAAACAAGAATAAAAAGAGCGCAGCATGCCAGAGATAGAAAGGTCGCATACCATTTGAAACATGAATCCAACAAAGGAAAGAACAACGGTCGTATCAAAATGGAAACAAGTGGGAAAAGGAAAGTCGACGAAAGCAAACCAACAGGAAAAAATAAAGCACGGTAAGGATGGATGGGACATCACATTAAACGTGCCAACTAGAGACAACAAATCACGCAGAAACATAGCCTCCAAAAATCCCAATGCCCAAGAAACCAAGGATGGGCCAAAACAAGCCGACTCGAGCAAACGACGGGTCAAAGTAGATAGGGACCCAGAAGGGGAAGAAAGAGACTACACAACCGACCAACAGACAACATAAACAGGATGAGAGAGCATATGAGACCGACCCAAATCCCATCAAATGGGAACCAGGGGGAACTAAGAGACCAGTTATGCAGGAAACAGGTGCACGTAAGAAATCAAAGGTGCAACGAGCATCACTGGACTATATGATCACGAAAGATGATGGGGATATGATCGCCAGAATGGTCTAGGATTTCCTAGCAAAATATTTTGATCACGCATCACACCACAGGGATAAACTGCAAAAAAAACTAGCAGAAATGGGACAGTTCCTCAAGAAACTCGGGGAATTCTAGATCGCAAGCAACAGCAGAGGCATAAAGCCATCGAAAATATAGACCAAAGAAAGAGTGGAGGTATAATAATGATACCCAGTCCTCTCAATGCCACACGCAAATGCCACGATCTACATCAAACCTAGCATGTTGTGTATGGATGAAATCGTGGGACAGACACCATTGAAGGACCTAGACAACTTCCAATTGGTCTTGACGTGGATGCCATCAAGGGAACTACACAAATTGTAGGTTAGCGTCGACCACGAGATCTAGTCTCGGGCACATAAAAACTTAGTCGAGCTACAACAAGCAACAAAGAAGTGGGAAGCACTAGAAAAAGTGTGTGACCAAGCCAAATACGAAACTTGGGAGGAGAAAGAACGTAGGCACGAGCTGGAAAAAAGAGTGGGAGAATTTTTTGGGAAACTTCCAAGTACTGTTCAAGGAAATGAACTCCCAACAATAGAACAGATCGACCAAATTGTGCAGGAAACTGATCAGTATCAGAAGGAGATCGATAATCTCAGGCTACGAACATACTAACACTTCATTCCATAACAACAATACAATTTAAATTAAATTCTAACTTTTAGATCGTTTGGCCTCTTCTCCACTATTTTGGTTCTGAATGTTCAGCATTTCTCGAATACTTTGAACGGATTTTCCCTTAATATTGTCAGCAATACATTCACATATAAAGTCTAGAAGGCTGTGGATATCCAGGTACCGGGCAACCTTCAAGAGTTCGATGAGTGCGTACTTATCATCTTCAAGAAGAGGCTGGACGAACTCAAGATCCCATTTTCTAACGGTAGCAACCGGTGTATCGGGAGTTACAAGGACATGGTATTTGCAATAATCGATGACGAGACCTAAAATATTGCCGGAAACGTTTTTCACAGTAATGGTCTTCCTCTCACTCTCAGTCTCTCTGAGACGCTCATCAGCATTGATGGCCATGTCTAGGAGCTTAGACAGCGAAGCCACGGCGGTATCCACGATGTATATTTTTCCATCCGAGCTCTGTAATGTCACTTTATTATTGTCTGCCATGGCTATTGATCTCGTCGTCCCCTGGATCCTTCCTTCTCCTATTTATACCAGAATGATTCCCCTCGATCCTTCCTCCTTCTATTTATACCGGAATGAAGGCAACAAGATTTTACAGCCGGCTATTGATCTGCTCTTCCCCTGGATCCTTCTTCCTTGTATATATACTGGAATGAAATGAAGGCAACAATATTTTTATTCTATTTATTGCCGACGCGTATATAAAACATTCTCTCTTCTTGCTGAAACGAAAGATCGCATCTTTTCGTAAAGAACTTTTGGATCGGCCAAGTTGGGACTGCCAATATGCCAGCATGTTTGTAAATTTTCCTATATATGATTAATAAATAATTAAATAAATTTAAAAAGGATGAAAAATATAGTATTATACGGAAAATTTATGAGATGATGCTCAAGAAAAATTATTTGGAGGAGTTGATACAAAGTTTTTTTCATCTCATGCTTCCACCAATTTCTTGGGATTATTTTTTTTAATTGAACCTAACATAGAATATTAGTAATAGTGTTCATATTGAAGTCTACATATTGGTTGACATTTATTTAGAATTTAAATTGTTCATGTCTATATATTTGTAGTTTGACATGTATGAGTTCAAGTTTGGATAGTTTTTATAATAGATCTTATAAAATTTTGAAAATCTTTAGTGTGAATGTTATTTTTTTAGATTTTATTTTTTTTAATTACTGTTTTTTCCTAAAAAAATGTAAGAAATAGTTGAAATGTGACAAATAGAGAATATAAATAATAAATAGATCATCCATAATTAAAAAAAGAATATGACTTTAGAAATTCAACACGGGAGAAAATCTAGCTAGAAGGTGAGGTCTTTCACTCTCTTTTCTTCAAATGCAAGTGCAAAGAAAGAGACCCTATTTGTGGAGTTTCCCTACATTGTGACCTATATGGATGATAAATAATATTTTCCCCTCTCTTATGCTAAAACAATACCACTCTTAGAGTTTTTTCTTAGCTATGAAACAATATACAATGCAAAAGAATGGAACCCCTTCTCCGTCAACCAGCCCAGTATAGCTATGGAACAAGATACAATGCAAAAGAATGGAACTCCTTCTCCTCCTAGCGGCCTGTTAGTTAACATAGCCCAATAGTCGTCTAGGGTTAGGGTATTAACTTCGTCAACCTTTAATTAGTGATCACGTTTGGGCCTTTATAGAATGTTCTAGAAAATCTACTACGTGGCTAGACCCACATGTTTAAGTAACGAGGGTTGATGTGACATCCACTCACACCATGGTGATCAATACGGTAAGTCAACTTGCGAGAGGCATAACTTTCATATAAGAACATTGATGGAGGCAATTCTTGCCCTATTGAAAATCTATCGGTGTCTAGAATATAGTTAGTGGACCCGTTGTAAGGTTTCAACAATAAAAAAGTGTCACTTGATGCCTAAAATTGGCTCTAGAATATTTCAAATGGTTTTTTGGACACAAATTTTCAAACTGCGATCAACTGCTAAAATGGCTCTACAAATTTATTCCTACAATTGTTTCACCCATTACACATAGAGATAATTGAAAAATAATATAATGATTGAATAAGAATCATACCTTCCCATTTAGGGAGGAATTTTGTCCCCAAGATATTTATTGAATGAGGTGAAGAAATTATCCCCTACCTTTTCCTTAGAGTACCACTTTTTTTTTTGAATTTTTCTTTTCAACCTAATCTACCAAAGGTCATGTTTCCCCTTTATTGTAGTTGTGGACCACTTCTGCAAAATTGTGTTTTTCACCAACTCTACCTAAGCCTCTCATGCTAAGTCCACTATGGAAGGTAAGACAAGCTCCTTCTCCTGATCCAATAAGTAAGGCTCATAGAGTTTGAGATTCTTCACATTCACTATTGAGTAAATGTGCATGTATGGGTGTACACTAAGTTTGTAGGTGTTATCACCCACCTTCTCCAATATTGAAAGGGTCATACCACACAACCTTGATCTTCTTACCAGGACTTTGTAGTCTTTCTTTGTTCAGCTATAACCAAACTTTGTCTCCCACTTTGAATGATTTTTATGTTTTTTTGTTAATCATGTCGTGCCTTGTACCTTTCTTGTCACTTTTTTAGTGTCTCATGTGCTTACAAATATTTTTGAAGAACTCCTATGACTTTAATGCTTCTCTCATGGTGTCTTCCCTCACTCCTCATTGCTTTCGATAAACAAAATCCAAAGGCAAAGGTTGAAAATACCCAATACAAGTTTCAAAAGGGGACTTACAAGTAGAAGTGTGGACTACTCTGTTATATGAGTGTTGAACATAGATCATATTTGCATCACAGGTTTTCAGATGCTTCTCATTGTATTCCGTCAAAAGCTACACCAAAGTCCTATTGACTACTTTTGTCTGTGAATGAAATATTAATTAAATATTAATATTAATATTTAATTTAATTAATATGGGATGCTATGAAATATTAATTAAATATTGTTTTAATTAATTACTTCTAAAATATTACAAAAAATATAAGAACTAATGTTGATAATATTTTTTTATGAAATATTGATTAAACATTTTTTAAATTAATTATTTCTAAAAATATTTTAAAAAATACAAGAAAGAATGTTAATAATAATTTCCATAAAATATTAATTATTAGGTTTTAATATTAAATATACAATTTTATATAATAATAACATAAAGAAATTTAAAAAGAGGATACTTGATATGATCCTTTACTCCCATAATGTCATTTAATTTAATTTTGATTTAATTTTATTGTTAAATCCAAATATTTAACCACCACTTAAATCTCCATCAATCTAAATATATGAAAAAAGAGCCAAGGTACAATCAATATGAGAAAATGCTAAATATCAAACCTATTTATATATTTGTTTCTATTCATGATCATCCATGTGCCTTATATTCTATAATTAACATGAATATAATAGATTGAATAAGTATAATGAAAAAAAAAGTGGTATATTGGATTCAGTTACACCTTATATTTCACTTAAAAAAAATATAGGATAAACCATATCACTACTAATATATCTAGATTCACTATGACCTAAACCTTTGGAACTTGATCTAGTCTACCACATTGAATACAGGTAATCTATATATAAGTAGCAAATGTTAAATATCAAATCTATTTATATCTTTGTTTATATTGATCATCATCGATGTGCCCTATATTCTAATATTAACATAAACATAATATATTGAATACCTATAATGAAAAATATGGTACATTGGATTCAGTTACACCCTATATTTTACCTATAATGAAAAATATGGTACATTGGATTCAGTTACACCCTATATTTTATTCAACAAATATAGGATAAACCATATCACTACTAACATTCCTAGATTCACTATGATCAAGACCCTTGAAACTTGATCTAGCCTACCACATTGAATGCAAGTAATCTGTATATAAGTATGGTATTATTATTTTTGTTATACTCTTTATAAATATTGCAATTTTTTTCAAGATTTTCTATAACATAAAATGTGTTTTAGTAATTAATGATTATAAGTATGGTATTATTATTTTTGTTATACTCTTTATAAATGTTGTAAATTTTTTCAAGATTTTCTATAACATAAAATGTGTAATAGTAATTAATGATTATAAGTATGGTATTATTATTTTTGTTATACTCTTTATAAATGTTGTAATTTTTTTCAAGATTTTCTATAACATAAAATGTGTTTTAGTAATTAATGATTATAAGTATGGTATTATTATTTTTGTTATACTCTTTATAAATGTTGTAATTTTTTTCAAGATTTTCTATAACATAAAATGTGTTTTAATAATTAATGATTAAAATTATAGATGTAAGTTTTTATGAAATAAATTAGTATTTTCATTATTATATAAAAATAAAGATTACAATTTATTGAGGGTTTATTGTTATTTTTTTTCATCTAGGTTTGTAAAGTCTAGGAACTCAACACTTGATGTAGTTATTTGTTAATCAAAAGTTTGAATTGAAGATTTCAATTGAAAAAGATGAAAAATATAACATTATATGGAAAATTTATGTGATGATGCTAAACAAAAATGATTTAGATGAATTAATACAAAATGTTTCTCATCTAATCATTTCGACTTCCACCAATTTGTTGATGTTATTTATTATTAAACCTAACAAAAAAATTATTAATAAAAGTGTTTATTTATTATTGAACCTAACACAGAAATACTAGTAAAAGTGTTCGTACTAAAGTCTAGACATTGGTTGATATTCACTTATAATTTAAATTATTCATATCTACATATTTATAGCTTCCTTTGCATGGTTTAAGTCTATATCGCACAAATATCATACACAAATTTGGTTTTATATGACATTGGAACATTTAAGTTATAGTACACTAGTTTGATGGATAATGGATATTCACGAAATATAGATTGAATTGGGATTGATGTACATCTCCAAATATTTTCTAGTAATATTAAATTCATAACCTAGATGTGTTTAATTCCCAGTAAAAGGGAAATGATTTTGATTAATAATACAAATAGGGCCATAATACAAAAGGAAATCCATCAATATGAGATGATGAATCTTAAAATGATAATTCTTCCTTCACCTATTTCAATATCAGATGTTTGTAGGAACATATATCTTTTAATTGTCTTCCTCAATTTTTCAACCAACAATGCACTATACTCTATTGCCTCTTCTTTCATGGTGGATATATGTGTTGGTCGTTGCGAAGAGATACTTGAATACCATTAGCTCAAACACAAACACAAACATTAGAGATTTGGAAGATATTCAAATGAAAATTCTAAAGTTTTGATTACATAGTTTTTTTTTATATTCAATTAAAAATTTTAAAGTTTTTTATATTCAACTAAAAATTCTAAAATTTTGATTATAAAGTTTTTTTTCTTTTTTCTTTTATACATTAATTTTTACAACATTTTTTTGCCAAATCATGATAATTGTGTCATATAAGGAATTCATATAAAAGAAAAAAATATGAAGTATAGAAAACGTAGTAGCTCATTTTCCTAAAGAAAGATTAGTTGAAAAAATATAAAGTACAAAAAACATAGTATCTCATTTTTCTAAAGAAAGATTAGTTTCTAGATATTGTCCCCCACCATAGTATATATATCATATTTTCGGCAAGTTTTCAACAAGCGTTGGATTTTATAGTGAGTTTAAAAAGGAAATTTTTTTCAACATAATTTTAAAGACCAAAGATATCAATGGAAAATGTAATGAGTATGCATGTAAGGATTACTTCAAAACTTGATTAGTTTCTAGATATTGTCCCCCAACATAGTATATATATCATATTTTCGGCAAGTTTTCAACAAGTGTTGGATTTTATAGTGAGTTTATAAAGGAAATTTTTTTCAACATAATTTTAAAGACCAAAGATATCAATGGAAAATGTAATGAGTATGCATGTAAGGATTACTTCAAAACTTTTCTTTGAAAATAGGAGTTGGAAAAATGTAAATGCTTCCCCCCAAAAAATAAGGATTCAATTTGATGTAAAAATATAGGGGTTAGTTAATCAATTGGGATTGGAAAATAACGTGACTATGAGAACATGGATTCAAAAGTTGAATTGTCTTGTTTCAATGAATATATCTCATGTTACAAACAATGTACTATTTTTTCTCAAGGATGGGATTCAAATACTTTTGGATTTAAGTTATGCAAACAAATTGTATTTGATAAATCTAATAAGTTATGCAAAAGAAATCCATGAGAAAGAATAATAACCTGAGAAAAAATAATATCTTGAAATATGGCCTCCTTTCATAATGCCTCTTATATAATAGATGTAACAAACATGGCATCACTAACATAAAATATGGCCCTGCTAGAGACTTAGAGGATGATTTTTAATAAAAGATGAATAACTAAAGAATGATCACCTTAGTTCCAAAATACATCATGCATGATTAATGGAAGTCACATAAAATTTTAAGAGAATGAGAAAAAGGAATATGCACAAAAGTATAGAGTAAAAGGTTGAAATAATGAGATAAAAATTCATTCATTGCATATTCACACTTATATTTGGAATCATGTTTTTGGGGGAGAGGGTTAGAAATATGAAATTAATACATACTCACTTATATTAAATTTTGATCTAAAATATGAGGTAAAATGAAAATGTGGCAATGTGTTACTCTTCCCACATGTAATTTTTTTAACTTGAAAATGAATTAGATACCCTCACATGGAGAGAAAAGAAAATATATCTCAGAACGTTGCTATGAACATGAAATTATTTCATCATTGACATCCTCCTTTTACTAAACAAGTTAATCTTTAGGAAAAGATATTCAAATTGATTTGATTATAATGGTAGGTGATTCTTGAGTAGAACTTAGAGAACTTGGGAGACTATAGTAGGTGAGGAAGAGAAATGGAAGAGGTGGTTGAGGGATACGAGATAGAGGAAAATGAAGAGTGTAGTGGGGGTGGGGGAGAATAAAATGATGAGTTGGGAGAAATAAAAAGAGAAGAGGAAGAGGAGTGGGGAAGAAAAAAAATAGTGGTAGAGGGGAAGAGGAAGAGGAATAAATAGGAGGAATTGACGGAGAATAGGGATATAATGAGAGGAATAGGAAGGAGTGTAGGGAGAGGAAAAGGGAGAGAGGGAGAGGGAGAGGGAGAGGAAAGATAAGAGGGAGAGAAGGAGAGAAGGAGAGTGTAACATTATTCTCTTGCGTGCACTGAGAGAACTTATTCTTTGAGGACACTTGCTTGCTAGTGATCCGGATTATTATACTATTGGCCGTTTGATTATGATTATGAGGCATTATGGATATGATGTTATGTTATTTTGTTGTATTTACATAGACATGTTCTATTGAATGGGTTATTTTGAGTGTGCAGGACTTTGGACCTTGAGGATGTAGAGGCATCGATGAAACCCCTTGGACTCTGGATCGAGTCAGGGAGTGGACTGTTGGGTTGAATATTTTTGATGTGACATATGTACTTATTAATATATGTTATGATGATTGATTATTATTGCTAACATGATTCGTTGATGGATGTAGGCTGACGATAGCTTGTCAACCATACTCACATGTGGATTAGAGGGGTCATGCATGACAACCAGAGACTTTGAGGGGGAGGTGTGGGAGAAACCCTGCCACAGCCTAATAACACTCCTATCGTGGCTCGAACTGTAGGTTAACAACTACCTAGTTTGAGAAGACCCATGATGTCGTGAGGGAAGACTGTGACAGTAGCTCACAATATTTCTAAGGGGCGTGCAATAAGGCAGGGGCCTTATTCCTTAGAGGCTCTTAGTGCCCCACAAGATCACCTAGCAAAGTATTGAATCCAGGGGTTTTGGATGTCTACAAAGTCAGTCAAGAGGTAAGTGGCACCCTTGGAGCACGTTGTGCGTCTTGAAGGGAACATCGCGCAACGAAAACAGAAGGAGGTGAGTGGCACCCTTGGAGCACGTAGTGCATCCTGAAGGGCACGTCACGTAAGGAAAACAAAAGGAGGCAAGTGACACCCTTGGAGAACATAGTGTGTCCTGAAGGGAACAACGTGCAAGGAAAATGAAAAGAGACGAGTGGAACCCTTGGAGCACCTAGTGCATCCTGAAGGGAACTTCATGATTTTAACTGGTAAAGTGAATAAACCTAGTTAACCACAAGCAGCGCAAGAAAGGAAAAGTTTTTTTTTTTTTCTTTTAGGAGGGAAGGCAACAACGACACAATTAACCACACCCTAACGACTAACACAACAACTGTGAATTAGGAAACAATCAACAACGACTCTGCATGCTATCACATCGAGCAACTAGGAGAAACAAGCGTAAATAAAGAAGGACGACTACCCTCCCGACACAAACATGACAACGCCTAGAAGCTAAAGGAAAACATTCACCCTCCCTACACAACAACCTCGACGGCTAGTAACTAGAACCTCTAGGCATGCAAACCAAAACGTGTTAAGGCGTTACAACCAAGCACCAACTTTGATTACAATGAATAGATGCCCACATCAAGAAGCACAAACTCTGGCCAGGTTACCGTTCACATCTATCATCAGGGTGCGCAGTGATCCCCTCATCAGGAATTGTTCCGTCACCAGGTGATAGGCGTGTCAATAACCCAGGCGCAACATAATCTGTCTGGTCCACAGACTAAATACAAATCCTACATGCTAGGAGACCGAAATAACTAATAAGAAGATGATACCCACACACCCAAGATGATCATCACTTGATTTAACTTGCACGAATGACCGAAGGAGACTATGAAAAACCTCCCCTTCAAGCTCGATCTAAGGCGCAAGGCACATAATCGCCAAGGTAACTGTTAGCCATTAATAGTTTTAATTGATAAAACTACTAGTCACTCAACCAATAAGCTCGCACAAGATAATAAACTATTACACCAATGAAAAAACATCTAACAATCCTAAGATTCAACATTTATCCTTTTCTAACAAATGATAATCCCACAAGTTTTTATGAAAACAAGTAAATTTTAAAACTTTTATCCATTTAGCATTAACAAATTTATTAATTTCTTTTGTAGCAAATGTACTTTTCTTTTCCTCGAAGTTCACTTCACCTTAAAGGAGATGTTAGTTAGTGGACTTAATTAAGCATGTTAGATGAAGTAGCTAAGTATAAAAATCATCGACCTGACAATATATGAAACAAAATCTATGCTGTCATAAATTTGTTGTCTATAAATTTTGTCCAATGGAGTCGCTATCTATGTCGGCACAACTCACCCAACAAATAAATCGTGACCAAAATTATTCGATCTCTATGTCACCTCTGCGCTAAACAAAATTGAAAATGTTGTCCAAAATGTCGTTGTTAACAACAATATCTTTGTACAATTATAAATGATATAGTAGAACTAAAGTGAGATAGCAGAACTAATAGAATGATAATGATGTCCAATATTTTAATATAGAAGAACAAAAAGGGATATTGATGTCCCATATTTCAATATAACAGAACTTAAAAATGACAAGGCTATCTGTTATCAATAACATTAAAGATGAAGGTAAACAACATTAAATATGAAGGAAATATATTGACAACCATTTCGCTACCCAAATGCAGGGAATGAAATGCCATTAGCTGGGGGGAAATTTTTGCCAAACGCAGAGGGGTTCACTGAAACTCAGGTATCAACATGTAAATTCGTGGGTAAATGCATTGCGGTGTAATGTGCCGTGAATTTGTTGAGTAAGGTTATATCACAGGTACATTAACGGATTTTGCTGGTAAAATTTGTGTTGAACAAATGCAGGTACAACAATCCAAGAAAATTGGAGGCGCACTTCCTTTGTCTGAACAAGGTTAAAAAAAAATGTTGTCTAATACAGTCCGCTATCTGTAGTCAGTCTAATGAATACATGATGATGATGTCAATCGTTGTCATAAGAATACCCAACACACAAAGGCTTCCATATATAAAATCATTGGATGTAGATTGTTGGCTAACAAGCACACAACTTACAAATCGTTGCGATAAACTACATATAAAATCGCTCTAAAAAACATTCATTTCACAGTCCCCAATACCTATTCAATGGTTGTCTAACTGCAAATGCTATGGGTGTCTATTAATAATCAACTGATGTTTATTACATATGATTTTGTAGTTTATTAACGTTGTTGTCTATTACTTATTATAATGATGATGTATAAGTTATCACTGGTAGGAATGCTGCTGATTCATTCGTTCTATGGACAATAAAATCGTGACATAGTTCACATAAATTGCTATCAAACAACCAACATAATTCACTGTCAACTGGAATAATTTGATGCGCTCTCTAAAGACCAATGTAAACAATTAACTTCACTGTTGTCTATCAACACCCTAATTTTGCTATTGTCTATACACCTTAATCGTTGCCGACACAGATCTAAAAATGCACTCACATACAATATTATTAGACAAAAATGTAGTTACATGGTCATAAGACGCAATCATACAGTCATTATGTGATTACAAAAAGGAAAAGAAAATCATAAACACAGTCATTCCCCAAAAAAATGAATTCTCAATTATAAAGGGTGTCATAATGCAATTATAAAAAGGAATTCACACTTATAAAACACAGTCATTCCAGGTGTGAATTCACCATCGTTAAAAGGGTAAATTTGTTGGGTAAACTTTGCCATCAAATGTATTAATTTGCATAGAATATTCACAGGCCAGATGGATTAAATACGCATAGCAACTTCGCCATTGAAATGTAATAAATTGCAGGAAAAATTTCGTGGTTGAATGCTTGCAGGGAGAAAGGATAAACAATAAGCATAGGTATTCAATCGCAAGAATGCGTAAGACAATCAATCAACGAGAAGGTGAGAAAGGGGTAGACAACTATGCAAAAACATCCTTCGCTCATCATCCATGCACAGAAAAGAAGGGCATTAGAATTTATAGGCCGTTATGCACCAAAGTGACGACCGTCGATTCGGCTCCTGGCCGAGTTCTCAGGTGTGGATTGACGAACTAGAGATGAGGACGAAGTAAAAAGGCACAAATTTTCAAAACAAATCATTAAAACCAAAAGGACAGTCATAGCATTCAAGGATCAAAAGCCAAGGGAATCAAGTCAAGCAACGAGCTTAAGACTATGGGGAATTTAAGTTCTCGATTAAAATGCTAAGTCAAACACCTTCTTTACATAGTTAAAAGGTACATAAATGAAAGTGTAAGGTCAATAGTAATTGACCATATAGAATAAAAACATGCGTATAGTAGCCCAAGTCACCCACTCATAGTTGTTGTCCTACGCGTTCCATGCAGCTCCCTCTTGTCGACCGATGAGACTTCACGGGTACCTCCCAGCCAACGCTAGGGGTACTCTTATTCCCCCTTAGACCCCCAAGCCGCAAAGGGGCCACACACACTAAACCAGAGAACAACTAGCTCTCAGCTCGCCTCGCAAGGCCGAGCTACCACTCCTCACCGAGCTAGGTATCCGAACTCCCACAAGCTAAGTCAACCAAGTCTAAAATTTTGTAGCGTAACATTACGCATAACAGAGGAGATCCATCCTTCTCCTCCTCCCTCCTTTATATATAATTTCTATGTCACTTCTTTCCCAAATTCCCATTTAATTTATCGTTCAATAATTTAATTCAGAAAAATCCTCCCTGTAGATGTGTAACCCATCCCCTTCGTTGCACCAGAAATTAATTTCATTAATTATTTAATTACTCCTATCTCCGTCACCCACCTAAAAACATTCATAGAATCGCTCTTAAGTTTCCCCATATTCCCTTACACAATTTAATGACTTTCCCCCTTACTAATTTACTAGTTGAGTTCAATTTAGAAAGTTCTTAAAGGGAAGATTCCTTGCTAAGTTGGTCATTCTGCTTTTTCCTTATGTTTCCCTTTTACTTTATGTTCCCCCCTTTTTCCCTTAGTTTCCTAATTCTTTTAAATTTCCCTCGTTCCATTTTTATCCAAACTCAAATTAGTAATTCTAGAAAATTATCTTTTTCCCATTTTTCTTTTTAATTAATAAATTTTGATTAGTATGTGTAACAAAACAATCATTTCCATTTTAAAATTTTAATTCCCTCAATAATTTGATTTTAATAATTTAATCAAGTTTCTTACCCCCTTTTCGTCACATGTTTAATGATGATTATTATTATTTTATTATTATTATTATTATATAGTTTTTTACCACAAGTATTACTTTAGACCTAGATTTTAATTTTCAAGGATGGGAAACATTTTATTAGGGAAATTGTTTTTAAATTGTTCTTATCGCGTTATTCGTTCTAAGGCCATCTAGGTTTATTCTCTTATTAGTTAACAATGTGATGTTCCCTTCAGGGCGGACTAGGTGCTCCAAGGGTGTCACTCGCCTCATTTTTTTTCCCTTGCGTGACGTGCCCTTCAGGACGCACTATGTGTTCCAAGGGTGCCACTCGCCTCTTTCAATTTTTCTTGCGTGATGTGCCCTTCAGGACACACTACGTGCTCCAAGGGTTCAAAACCCATTGACACGTGGTGCACAACCCATGTATCCATGTCAAACCAAGTGACATCACCATGCCATGTCACTTCAGAGTTTCAGACTTCGACCCTTCTCTTTTTTCTGGAATTAGATTTCACTGAAGTCGTGAAGTTCGAAGGGATTTCGGGTTAACTCTTCTACACCTTTCCCCAGATCTGACGGTCGTAAGGGATTTCCCTTCCTCCCAAATAGATCATATGATGCATAATATACTATGTTACTCTGCGGATTTCCAAAGGAATTCACGGATAACTGCCTCTCAACATTACCAGATCTGACGGTCATGAAGTATTCTCCTTCTCCTGAACATATCCTAAGGTCCACATTACTCTGCAGCCCAATACCACTTCTGTTGAGGTTTTATAATACCGCTAAACCTCTTGATCTTCGTAACACGACCAAGTAACTTCTTGTCACTCAAGAACCTTATAAGGTTTGAAATTGGTTCCTCCAAACACAATTTCCACTCAAAACCTTGGGTCTAAATACCACTTATCCAACCCATCCAGGCTCAGCGTTGAAACCTTGGGTTAGAACCTGAGTTTTGTCCATTTCAACAAAAACTCCTTGTGAAACTCTTGCTTCAACTTCCACTAACATGGCCCATCCAGGCTCAGTGTTGAAACCTTGCTCTGATACCAATTTTTATGTCCCTAACCACCACCAGGACGGGAAATGCTACCAACATGAACTTAAATTTACCTTAACTCCTCTGATACCAATTTGTAACATCCCCAACTACCAACAAGTCAGACAATGCTACTACTCTGGAACATTCACATATATCCACATATGACATGCATTGTAATGAATTTAAAACACTTAACACAGAGTTTAATGTTACGATATAGATTTAATGAAATAGACAGTAATTCATATAAGAAATAGAACACATGATAACATTCAAGCATCAGTAGCACAAACATGCATAAAATACATATAAATTAAGCACATAATGATACTTATCTTTTAATCTCGTGTAACTCCACCAACTATGTGCAGACCTTCCATAAACCTCCCAACCTTATAAATCATTGCTCATCATGCTGAGCAGTGGGTCACCCCTGAGATGGGACCAAGCTCCACCCAAGGCAAGGGAATCCTAGATTAGGCTGAGGTTACAGGAAAACACACAGTTTATGAGGATGGATTCTCTCCTAGGAGCCACTTATTCCCACTTCTCACAGACTCTCATTCCCCACATGCCTGTCCCACCCGAGGAGTATACACCTTCATTGTCACACAGGACAGTCCTTCGACTTCTAAACCTCCCTTGCCTTGGGCTTCAGCAATAGGCCGAAACAAAATTCTCCAAGCTTTGTGGCAGCTACAGGATCCCTTCCAGGAGTTCTGACTTCCTCTGGGCACTCTCTAACCTAGAGGGAGTCACTCACAGGCATGGAAACCTTCCTCTTTAACCACAACCACCTCTCTCACCTACAGAGAGTGTTGCACACAGGCCTGACAACCTACTTCTTCATCTCCGTTCTAGCACAAGGAGGACAACTGCAAGGTTCAACAAGGAACAGACGACGAAAACAAGACACACTCAGTCCAGGAACTGCGTGGCCAGAACATCCCACAATCATGGCACACATGACACAGATAATACACAGGATGCTTGAGCTTCATAGAAGACACAGATCAGTCCACGGGTTCTCATTAGGTTAACAGGACACACAGGTTGGTTTTTCCCCCTTCTCATGAGTGGTTTCTCGGGTGACCGTGGATGTAGAGAGTTCAATGACAGAGACCAACGAGTTCAAATGGAGAGTGGGAAAATGGTAGCACAAAACAACCTTCACTGTGCGTGGTTATGCAGATACAGACGCAGAGGCCAAAAATGGGTTCATATGGGCATCCCCGCGAACTCATGCGGAGGATCACAGAATGAGAGAACGATCCCAACAACGCTGGCTTTCCTAGCTATAACTTCATGCACCCAGGTTGACACTTGTCTTCCTACAGTCGCATGCACTCCACTTAGGATACGTTCCTTTTCTAGGAACTTAGGACAACATTTGGTCAATTGACCACTGTAGCCTTTTAGGAAATAATATTAAATTATTATCCCCTTTAGAGGTAAGCCCCCTATATTATCCCCTAGGACCACACACTTAGCCTCCTCCCTTACCCAAACTTATGGAAGCTTATTACCCAATCACTCTTTCTTCATGGTCGCTCTGCACGCAACAATGTTTATATTTTATTAATGATTTTCATAATTACATATACAAAATCAGGCTCCTAGCCTTTAACACCTAGGATTTTTGGCCTAATAAAAACATAAGCCCAACAAATTATATACACTTGGCTCACCAGCTGATAAACATAATTACAATTCATAAATACAACTTTGTCTCGTCCTTGGGGATATTACATTAGTAGTTCAAGAAATGACGGATCCAAGAGCCAGCCCTCAAAGAATTTGAAGGGGCTCAACACCCTCATGTTTTTCTCCCGGAGTTCAATCAGTATCGGGAAATTATCTTATTCCCCCCCCCAAAAAAAAAGAAACCCACTGGCGAACTAAATCAAAACATTTTAGGAGATCATCAATCAGTATAAATATGTCCAGAAGTTTGGCCAACCGGTCAGTCCCAACCCATCTGTTGCACCAGGTGGGTGTTAATTTTTGAGGTTCCATGTCCACCAACCCCACTTGGTCTAGAACATTTAGAAATAATTTGGTTAAGGGATCTTGTATAACCCGAGGACCCCACACCTCTGAGGTTCCTAGAGAGAAATTGATATCTCCACCAAGTAGAATATCCTTGCCCTTGAACCACTCACAATTTGCTAAAGAGTTCTAGTAACTCTGTCGTTCCTGATGAGATCCATATATGTTAATAACTGTTAAGTTGCGTCCCAAGTCGGTGGAAAATAAATTTAGACCGATCCTTGAGACAAAACCCCATACACTTTCCAATTTACAGTTCATGTTCTTCCACCCTATGGTCAGTCCCCCCGAGAGACCCCTGGCATCTACTGTTGCAAACATCCAATGCGGGAATAAGGATTCCAGGGAATTTACCACTAATACATTATCCCCTAAAGTTTCTTGTATAAGAATGACCTCTGGTGAGATTTGTTCTACTAGTCTCCATAAGGACGATTTTTTCAACGAGTTCGCCAACCCCCGACAATTGAAGGAAAGGACCCTCATGAGGTAACTCCTTCCTGAGGAGGATTTTCTCTAAGCGCCCATTCAATGGAGGATTTTCTGCTAGAATCCAGGTCAATTTTGGCCCGATCTTATGCTAAGAATAAATGAGATTTTCATCCCCTGCCTTAACCCACAAAGATAGAGTGAGACAACGACCCCAAGCCTTGGCCATCCGTCGACTGTATACTACCCTCTGAAAGTTCCTTGACCACCGACCTACTCCTAAGATGGTAGTGAACTCTGTTGTCTTCCGAGGAAGAGTTTATTAAGGTGGAGGGAGTAGCTAGGGAGGATGTGTGAGAGGAAGAGAGGGCTATGACCGAGGAAAGTGGAGAGTGAGTACCTAAAGGATAGTCTTCTCTAGAGTTCAGAACTTCTCCTACTGGTAAGGAATATTTGGTTTGAAAGAAACAAATCAATAGTCAACTTTGGACCCACCTCCCTCCCCAAGTTCAATGAGGGTGTGACCAACG
The DNA here is from genome assembly GCA_009831015.1 of Picea engelmannii. Classification (NCBI taxonomy): domain Eukaryota; kingdom Viridiplantae; phylum Streptophyta; class Pinopsida; order Pinales; family Pinaceae; genus Picea; species Picea engelmannii. The sequence continues at coordinate 72,378 of ML809745.1, read as the reverse complement.
AAGGAGAAAATACAGATGCATTGGAGGATAGGGGGTAGATGAGAGAGGGAAAACAGAATAGAGGGTGACACTTCCCACCTGGATACATAGAAGGTACCATAAATTTCACATCCATATTAAATAACTCCACCAATGAAAAGGGAGAGGAAGTAAAATTAGAGACATCCAGTGTTGACATACCCAATAGTTCTTGTTTGTGCCGAAGGGGGTTCCCCAAAGAAGGAGAAGTAATTTGACTAGCTACAGTGTGCAAGCTTGATCCATTTCCCTAATTACCCAACTTACCAGTGCTCGTTCCTTTAGTATCCAAGTCCTGAGAGAGCGACATCTCCTTCCCCTTTGACTTATCAACACCCAACTAGTATTCCACTTTCTTTCTCAGAGGAGAGAAGGAGGTACTCGTGCCTTTAGATTTTCATTCATTTCCTTTGAAAGGAAAAGATAAATCTGCAACTCCATGGCCGTAGACATGGCATCTGTGGAATCTAAATGGAATCCCTTCATAGTCCAGTGTCTATAAAAAAAACCCAGCCGTCGAGTCTATAGTGATCTCCTATAATAAACCCTTCCTCAGATTAATATTGAACAAAATTCGGGCCACTAACATGTACCCCGTGTCTTCAAAGGACATATCAACTTCTATATATCTTCCCAACAGAGTGACAATGGAAACAAATCAGTGTGTGTTCCAGAATTGCATTAGGAGCCCTAAGAGCCTAACCCAGATGGGTTCCTCGTCAATCCTTTATTTCTTTACGTCAAAGGATGGGGTCCAGTGTTTAAGTATAGTGGGGGTGTCCGCTAAGATCCATACCTTCTTTAAAACCCAACCCACGTCCTCTGTTTAGGAGAAGATTAAGGAAAACCAGCCTCTGGTGAGTAGTTGGATGTGAGGCATCTTGGTGATCTCTGGTAATCAGGTTTTGGTTACCCAAAACTTAAGAAATTTCATCCCCAATTTCTTTCCCCTAAATCTTCCAACCACATCCCTTTCTGAGAAATCCAATACTCTATCCATAGTGACGTCCTCTCCAAATACTAGACGATTGGTACTAGCCTTGTCTCGAGCACATAGAACTTATTTTGAGGAACTTAAGTGTCGTCCTTCCGCACTTTTCAGGTCCTTAGTCGGCCGGTCCACCGTTGGAGAGGTTCTGGTAGGAAGGAAACCCCTCTTTTCGTGAGTAGTATCAGCAGGTAAAGCAAGTACATTCCCACTAGAGGAAACCCTAGGATCCCTACCACCACCCTATTATGCATCCACTAGGATACCTAAGGGTGAAAACACCGGAGGAGAATTGAAACCATCTGCGAGTGAGACAGGTCTTTCTGTAGCTACTACCTCCAAAAAATATGAAAAAGGAATGCTAAGTCTGGTGGAAGGCTCCCCCACATCAAACCCTAGTTCCCCATCAAAGACTCCTTCCTATATAGGGAAAAATGTGTGTTCCCCACCCCATCCCTTAGTGTAACTCGGTCCTCTTGTGAATGGCAACTCCTTCACCGATGGGAGAATCGATTCTGTCAACTCTGCCAACGAAACCCCCGAACCCACATCCAACACACTGCAAGGTATTCTCTGTTCGCTGACCTCCCGCCTTGGGATCCCGATCCCAGTCATGTACCCTGCCCCACATGTTTCTTTCCGGGCTCCCAAAAAATCGCATCCATCCGAGGTCGCCATGAGAGGAAAAGTGTGCCCCGCATCTCCGAGTATTTTGGGGTTGCCCTCCTCCGAAGATGACACCATGGCCAGAATCTGTCCAGGCTATGATACTCGGGTCCTGTTCGCTACTCTCTCGTCGTAGCTCATGATACCTGCAAACCTATCAGAGGAATTACAAGCCCTAGCCTAATCAATACATGATCACAATAGCGCCTAATCAACAACATCATAAGTAAAAGCAGTACGAGCTACTCATCAACGAAATCACTAACTGCTCACTCAAAGCGTCAAGGAAGGATAGAGACACAAGCATAAATAGCGTAGCAGATTAGTAGAACAATATTTTATTGAAATAAATTACAACAACTTTCAATCAGACAATGAATAAAAACGACTACCCGCCCAACCTACCCTGCAAGGTTAGTATCTCCAAGACACATAATAAACACTCAATCCCAAGTTCCAATTGATTTTAACCATTTCAGGTTTCAGGGCTGGTAACTATTCTGAGGAACAAGGAGGTGTCTACATCCCACCAATGCAATAATATCCAGACTAACTATGCTAGATCAACAACATCAACGATAATCAATTTCATCAATCCATCAATCCTAATCCACAATTAAACATGGAGCGCAAGTAATCATTCGCATAAAACATCATAGATCATATTAAATCCAAGGCACAAAGGAATTTATCAGTTATATTCGAGGTGCAAATCCCAATTGCAGTATGCAATCATCTATCATAATAAATTTTCATTTCACACAAGAAGACTAATATCTAAAACCATCATTCATGACATTAAATTACATTCATGCAAGAGTTCAAATATCTAAACATCATACATTACATTATAATCCAGTGCGTGCAAGGAATCTAATTCCTCAACTAGTCATAAATCACATTATAGAACTACGTGTGAACATTCTATTAATCAATTCATCATTTACACATCAACAATTCAAGACGCATGAGATATCGATTTTATTTCGCAACGCGCAAGAGAATACAATTAATAAATCAATCATAGTTCAATAATATTAAAGACACAATAATAAACAAATTTTAATCCAATGAGGCAACATCCATATTCAATGGCGCAATAGAAAACTAGTTATTAAACCATCATACATTAACAAATTTAATGGCGCAAGAAATAATTGTTAAATCAACATACAGTAAAGTATAATTTATTTTGCACAAGATGTCTAATGTTTACAACAAGCACCCCTTACATTATAATTTATTGTGTGCAAGAAGTTTGAGGTCCACAAAAATCATTCAAAACATTATATATTTATGTGCATGAGAAATCTATCATGTAGAACAACGTTCTTTTCATTACTTTTCCATTTGCGCAAAAAGGGGTAGTTGGATCAATATATTTAGAGAGTAAATATGCGCTCTAAGTTCTAAGGGATGAGGGATAAACAGTAGATCCAATCATGAAATCCAACAATTATTCGATATATTACTTCAAGTAAAAGTTTAGGGGTGGTAATGATACTTTTTTTTTATGCTCCTTATGGGAGTCTCCTTGATAGAAGTACTCCACATAATTTAGTCATTGAGTAAAATACCTCTAATATATTTGTTGCATGGTCCTCGAGATTAATTTTACACAATCCATATTATTTAAATTGATGATGTGTTTATATTTTCCCTATTTGATCAATGGTTCATTATAAACATATAGCTGCAATGGATGGTGCTTCCTTTATGGACATCATGAAGAAAATGTGTAGAGTGAAGGATAAATATATTTTTGAATGTTTCAAATGGTTTAAACAGTTGAAAAGACACTTTTGGATCATACCACAATAACAACCAAAATCATTGTAGTAAAGGATGTTATTACCTCCAGCTATCTAGTGATGTAGTGAGAGTTTGTGATCGAAAACGAGTTTGTTTCCTCCGCCAAAATGTACAGAAATGAAAACACAAAAAACAAGAGATAACAATAAAAAACGAGTGGGTATCCTCCACCAAAATCGTAGGGAAATACAACACCAAAAACAAAGAGTTATGTGGTCGAAAACGAGTGGGTTTCCTCTCCCAAAACGTAGGGAAATGAAAACAAAAGAACGCAAAGATAAGAAAAAGAAGTATTAAATACGCTAAGGTGAGGGGAGGTTAGTTCGATGAGCAAAGGAGGGATTTACGCTAGGCAAGGAATGGTAAGACATTGATTAAATAACCCAAAAACCATCATAGAGCCTGAATGGTTAAATTCGATGTATAAGCAAGGAAAACGATGGGAAAAATCAGAATAAAACATTGAGTGAAAGGGTGAATATATATGGAAATCATGTGGAGTAAAACACCTGGGATCTGCTGGTAAAAACACAGAGAGGAAAGGTAACTTGCATGGAGATCGAGTGGAGTAAAAGCGCATGGGATCTCCTAGTAAAAATGTAGAGAGAGAATCATTTTTGTTGGACAAGGCAATGACATTGGGCTTAATCCCTCCACAAAAAATATGCAGGGGTTAGATGGCAAGCTGGGCGAGTTCCCAACAATGAATAATCCATGAAATTTGAGCCTACGAATTCACAAATTTGAAGTGTGGAAATGCCGAGTAAAAGTAGAAGGTTGGGTGAATTTCCCCACAGTGAATAACAACAAATCGGAGACTACGATTTTGTAAATTTAGAGTGTAGAAATGATGAGTGAAAAGTAGAAGGCTGGGAGAATTTCCCCACAGTGAATAAACAACAAAATTGAGCCTATGATTTTACAGTTCGGAGTGTAGAATGTCGAGTAAAAATAAAATAGAATGCTAGATGAAATAATTTTGGGAGCATAGATAAAATTCACGTTACGACATTGGGTTGTGTACATCAAATTGCGACATTGGGTTATGTTTGTCACATAACGATATTTGGAAATGTTTGTCACATTATGAAGATGGGATATTTTCATCACATTGCGACGACGACGCCGTGTTCATCACATTGTGATAACAGGGAAATGTTTGACGCATTGCGACATTGCTATGTTTTTCAAATTGTAATGCTACTGTGTGTTCGTCACATTGCAACGTTACTATGTTCGTCATGTTGCACCATTCGGGGTTTTTCGTCAGAATGCAACGTCGAGTTATGTTCATGACATGACAATGTTGGTTTATGTTTGATACATTAGGTAAAGGAAGTTTTGGCCTTTTTAGAAAATAATCATTTTTTTTTCCTTTGTCGCTATCTATTAATACATTATTAACACCCTAAATATTAGTACATTAAATATTATGACCCTAACTATTAACTATTAATACACAAAACATTAACTATTAAGGCCCTAACTATTAATACATTATTAATACTCTAACAATTTTTTTCCTTTGTAACTAACTATTATTACTACCCTAACTATTAATACATTATTAATACCCAAACAAAATGTTTCACTTATCACTAACTATTATTAATACCTTAACTATCAATACATTGATAAAACATTATTACATAAATTAATAATAGATTATTAAAGTATTAATACATTAATAAAACATTATTACATAAATGTAGTAATACATTAATACATTATTACTAAACATTAATAAAACATTATTATTAATATAATAATCCTAACCCGATGTAATTACCTCATTAATTATAATGTGATAATACATTAATGCATTACATTAATGTATAAAACATTAACATGGTATTGTTGTGATAATAATGCTTATTATAATATATTGATTTTTTATTAATATAATGTTTAGTGTATTAAAATATTGTTGTGATAAAATTTTGATTAATATAAACCAAATTTTATTACATTATTAATATAAAACATTATTATTAAATATTACTAAAACTCCTTAATACATAAAAAAAAATGTATTAAAAAAGTTTAGATTAAATATTATTTATATTAAATAATGTAATAATACATTTATATATTACATTAATGTTTAGAGCATAACTAAATATTATTATTAAATTTTAATAAAAACTAATACTAAAATGTACTAATACTAAATTTTAATAAAAATATGTAAATAAAAAGTAATTAATGTACAATAATATTGCCCTCTCTAATATCAATGGCACTCCAAATTATATAATTATAAATAAATTCCAATTTATAATATTGTTATATAATTATTAACATTATTAATGTTCCTCGACCTTGTATAATTATAAGAGGAACACATTATATAATTATAAATGGATTCCAATTTCGAATATGTGATTGAAACATAATTGTAAAAGCAAGGTTAAGAGAGTAGAATTAAAATCTGAGATATAACAATAAGCCATAACATAAAATCTAAGAAAATTTGAAAACATACAAACTCTTGAACTTAATAAAGCAGAAATTAATAATAGAATTCTAAGAAAATCAGAAAACATACTGATTCTCTGAACTTAATAAATCAGAAATTAATAATGATGGAGATATAAATGAATTCCAATTTCGAATACGTAAAAGAATATAATTCAAATCAGAAATATAACATTAAACCATAACATAGAATTCTAATAACATGTCACGATGCGAACATAATAACACTTCATTCCATAACAACAATACAATTTAAATTAAATTCTAACTTTTAGATCGTTTGGCCTCTTCTCCACTATTTTCGTTCTGAATGTTTAGCATTTCTCGAATACTTTGAAGGGATTTCCCCTTAATCTTGTCAGCAATACGTTCACATATAAAGTCTAGAAGGCTGTGGATATCCAGGTACCGGGCAACCTTCAAGAGTTCGATGAGTGCGTACTTATCATCTTCAAGAAGAGGCTGGACGAACTCAAGATCCCATTTTCTAATGGTAGCAAGTGGGTGTATTGGGAGTAACAAGGACATGGTATCTGCAATAATCGATGACGAGACATAAAATCTTGCCGGAAACGTTTTTCACAGTAATGGTCTTCCTCTCACTCTCACTCTCTCTGAAACGCTCATCAGCATGGATGCTATTGAATGTAGCGACCCCCTCTTTACGAGAACATGCGATATAACAACATGGATGCTATTGAATGTAGCGACCCCCTCTTTACGAGAACATGCGATGCATAACCAGTGCAATATGTAATTTTTTTTTCTATGCAGGAAGTCACAATGACAATAGTCAATCAACACAACTCGACGATGAACACAACACATGCAAATCACGCAACAAAGAACATAATGACCTAGCATACTAGCACATCATGCAACAGGAAGTAACATATGACATTCAATCAGACAAAAAATAAAAACGACTACCTGCCCGTCCTACCCTGCAATGGTTAGGACCTCTAGGACACATAAGCAATGCTCAAGCCCAGGTTCCCATTGATTTTGACCATTTAAGTTCTCAAGTTTGGTGACTGTTCTAAGGAATAAGGAGGTGTCTACATCCCTCCTAACATAAAGTCCAGACGACTAAGCTAAAAGAAAACAAAGATCGTTCAAGCGCAATCGACATAAAAAGACACATGTACTATGAACATCCACGATCGACTAAGACTTCATTCCATCAATCCTAACATCAATTAACCATGGGCGAGGGTAATCAATATTAATGACAATCATACATCCACTTTAATTAACAGCTCATTAACAATCTAGTTCAAAACCAGTCTAGCATCATCAATATTATTGGCGCAATAAAACACAAATTAATCAATCATTTCATATACAAGGCACAAGAAATCTAAAGACACAACGAGTCACAGTCATAATGAATTCTTGGTGCAACATAAGTTATAGTTAAATTCATTGAGCAAGGGTTCTAATTTGGTGTCAACCACACATTAACTTTTCCAACAACGCGCTAGCGATCAAGTCACTTTTAGTCATAAATATCATTATTCAAGGTGCGCAATAAGGATCTACTACGACACACATCCATCTAGCTAGCGCCATATAAGCCACCTCTGAAGCATCTTATATAAAGGTCAACTAAAATAAATCCTTAACAATACATCCCTACTTTTTAGAAATAAACCATGCTTCCCTACTTTCTTTTTCAAGACAATCCCTTAAACATTAAGAATAATAAGGAAGCTATAATTAATAATTGCAATTATTATAAAAGGGTTCCAATGCCAACCTTCATAATTTAAATATGTCGTTATTTATTTTTCTGTTGTAAAAGCAATTAAAAAAAAAGGATCAATGATCCCAAATAACTAATAAAACTAATGCAAAAACAAAAAAATAACTAATGCCATGACAATAATTAACTAAGGCCCCAATAATAATTAAATCACTAAAAACTATTGTCGTAAACAGTTAAATTAATAAAATTGTTACTCATAAAAAATTCATATAAACTATAATTTCACAATAAAACTCGATACGATGGTTGCTTTTATTATAGTTGTAATCACGACATCCCACATTAAAACAATGAAATTGTGGTTTACACATCGTCTCACTGTTCATCAACATTCACTGCTTTCAATACATCACTACCTATATCAATTGAACTAATAAACTGGGGCAAACGGTTACTAAAGTAAGGGACAGTCGCCAATATTTAATTAAACAAATAGACTATAGATTGTTGAAGAAAAACCATTGAGCTATTAGAGATTATTAATGATGGAGATATAAATGAATTCCAATTTCAAATATGTAAAACAATAGAGTTCAAATCAGAAATATAACATTAAAACATAACATAGAATTCTAATAACATCTCAGGCTATGAACATACTAATACTTCATTCCATAAAAACAATACAATTTAAATTAAATTCTAACTTTTAGATTGTTTGGCCTCTTCTCCACTATTTTGGTTCTAAATGTTCATCATTTCACAAATACTTTGAATGGATTTCCCCTTGATCTTTTCAATAATACGTTCACATATAAAGTCTAGAAGGCAGTGGATATCTAGGTACCGGGCAACCTTCAAGAGTTCGATGAGTGCGTACTTATCATCCTCAAGAAGAGGCTGGACGAACTCAAGATCCCATTTTGTAACGGTAGCAGTGGGTGTATCGGGAGTTACAAGGACATGGTATCTGCAATAATCGATGATGAGACTTAAAATCTTGCCGAAAACATTTTTCACAGTAATGCTCTTCCTTTCACTCTTAGTCTCTCTAAGACGCTCATCATCATTGATCCATGATCCACAACAGGATCCACGATGTATATTTTTCCATCTGAACTCTGTAATGTCACTTTATTATGGTCTGCCATGGCTATTGATCTCGTCTTCCCCTGGATCCTTCCTCCTTCTATTTATACCAGAATGATTCCCCTGGATCCTTCCTCCTTCTATTTATACCAGAATGAAGGCAACAAGATTTTACAGCTGGCTATTGATCTCGATCTCGTCTTCCCCCGGATCTTTCTTCCTTGTATTTATACTGGAATGAAGGAAACATGATTTTTATTCTATTTACTGCCAACTCGTATATAAAACATACTCTCTCCTTGGTGAAACAAAAGATTGCATCTTTTTGTAAAGAAGTTTGGGATCGACAAAGTTGGGACTGCCAATATGCCAACATGTTTGTATTTTTTCTTATATATGTTTAATAAATAATCATTAAATAAATTTACAAAGGAACATACTCAAATCAACATAGTACCCAAACCGAAAAGCCCAAAGACGTGGTCTTCAAAATTTGATACCACGGCATGACCAAGCTATGGCTTCTCTCATCAAACACACAAATCGAAATACTCTTAGAGAAGCCATTCGTAAGATTTTCTACATCCTTTTTTCTCAATTCCCCATCCTGTCCATTATTTTTTACGATGGGTTCCGGGATCGAAACCCCAACAACACCCATGCCACTTTTTTTCTTCCCGGTTGCCTCTCTACCTCTCATTCAACCGGAAAATGAAACCAACTAACAAATTTACGACCAATAGTAAATGATGATCCGGTACAGACACGATTTAGCAGACTTAATGTGTAGAATATAGTCGATGGCTCAATTGTAAGGTTTGCACGATAAAATGTTTCACTTATGCCTCAAAATGGCTAGAAGATGGTTTTTGAGACTTAAATTTTCAAACTAGGACCTACCATTAAAATGGCTCTGCAAGTTTATTCATTCAATTTTTTCACCCATAAAGTATCTAGATAGTTGAGAAATAATATAATTGTCTAGGAAAGTGAAACATATAAGGTAAACACAAAAATTGTTTTAAAAAATTAATATCAATACATGATCACAACAACGCTTAATCAGCAACATCATAAGTAAAAGCAGTAACAAATACTCATCAAGGAAATCACTAACTACACATTCAACGCGTCAACGAAGGATAACGACACATAAGCATAAATAGCGTAGCATATTAGCATGTCAATATTTTCTTGAAATAAATTACAACAACTTTCAATTAGAGAATGAATAGAAACGACTACCCGCACAACCTGCCCTACAAGGTTAGTACCTCTAGGACACATAAGCGATGCTCAAGCCTAGGTTCCAATTGATCTTAACCATTTAAGGTCTCAAGGCTGGCGATTGTTCTGAGAAAAAATGAGGTGTCTACATCCCACTGGGGAAATCAAGTCTAGACTAACTATGTTAAATCAACAACATCAACAATAATCAATTTCATCAATCCATCAATCCTAATCCACAATTAAACATGACGCACAAGTAATCATTCTCATAACACATCACATACCATATTAAATCCAAGGTGCAAAGGCATTTATCAGTTATATTTGAGGCACAAATCACAATCGCATTATGCAATCATCCATCATGATAAATTTTCATTTCGTGCAAGAAGACCAATATCTAAAACCATCATTCATGACATTAAATTCCATTCGTGCAAGAAGTCCAATATCTAAACATCATACATTACATTATAATTAAGTGCACGCAAGGAGTCTAATTCCTCAACTAGTCATACATCACATTATTGAACTGCACATGAACATTCTATTCAATTAATCCATCATTTACACATCAACAATTCAAGATGCATGAGATATCAATTTTATTTCGCAAGGCGCAAGAGAATACAATTAATAAATCAATCATACTTCAATAATAGTAAAGGCGCAATAGTAACCAAATTCTATTCCAATCACGCAACATCCATATTCAATGGCACAATAGAAAACTAGTTATTAATCCATCTTACATTAACAAATTTAATAACGTAAGTAATAATTGTTAACTCAACATACATTACAGTATAATTTATTTCGCACAAGATGTCTAATGTCTACAACAAGCACCCCTTACATTACAATTTATTGCATGCAATAAGTATGAAGTCCACAGAAATCATTCAAAACATTATATATTTATGCATGCGAGAAATCTATCATCTAGAACAACATTCCTTTCATTACTTTTCCATTTGCACAAAAAAGGGGTAGTTGGACCAATATATTTAGGGAGTAAATGTGCACTGTAAGTTCTAAGGGATAAGGGCTAAACAGTAGATCCAATCATGAAATCCATCAATTATTCAATATCTTACTTCAAGTAAAAGTTTAGAGGTGGTAATGATAAAAAAAAAAAATTATGCTCCTTAAGGGAGTCTCCTTGATAGAAGTACTCCTCAAAATTTAGTCATTGAGTAAAATACCTCTAATATATTTGTTGCGTGGTCCTCAAGATTAATTTTACATGATCCATATTATTTAAATTGATGATGTGTTTATGTTTTCCCTATTTGATGAATGGTTCATTATAAACATATAGCTGCAATGGGTGATGCTTCCCCTATGGAAATCATGAAGAAAATGTGTAGAGTGAAGGATAAATATATTTTTGAATGTATCAAATGGTTTAAACAATTGAAAAGACACTTTTGTATCATACCACAACAACAACCAAAATCATTGTAGCAAATGATGTTATTACCTCCAACTATCTAGTGATGTAGTGAGAGTTTGTGATCGAAAACGAGTGGGTTTCCTCCACCAAAACGTACGGAAATGAAATAAAAAAAACACAGATATAAGAGTCAAAATAGGGTGGGTATCCTCCACCAAAATGGAAGGGAAATACAACACCAAAAACACAGAGTTATGTGGTCGAGAAGGAGTGGGTTTCCTCCGCCAAAATGTAGGGAAATGAAAACAAAAAAATGCAGAGATAAGAAAAAGAAGTATTAAATATGCTGAGGTGAGGAGAGGACATTTTGCTGAGAAAATGAGGGATTTACGTTGGGCAAGAAATGGTAATACGTTGGGTAAATACCCCAAAAACAATAAGAGAGATTGAATGGTTAAATTCGATGTATAAGCAAGGAAAACGATGGGCGAAATCAGAATAAAACATTGAGTGAAAGGATGAATATATATAGAAATCATGTTGAGTAAAACACCTGGGATCTCCTGGTAAAAATGCAGAGAGGCGAGGTAACTTTCATGGAGATCGAGTGGAGTAAAGGAGCATAGGATCTCCTAATAAAAACACAGAGAGACATAATCATTTTTGCTAGACAAGGCAATGACATTGGGCTTTATCTCTCCACAAAGAAAATACAGGGGTTAGATGGCAAGTTGGGAGAGTTCCCAACAGTGAATAATCCACAAAATTTGAGCCTACGAATTCACAATTTCAGAGTGTGGAAACGCCGAGTAAAAGTAGAAGGCTGGGTGAATTTACCCACAGTGAATAACAACGAATCAGATCCTACGATTTTGTAACTTCGAAGTGTCGAAATGATGAGTGAAGAGTAGAAGGCTGGGAGAATTTCCCCACAATGAATAAACAATGAAACTGAGCCTACAATTTTATAGTTCGAAATGTAGAATGTCAACTAAAAATAAAATAGAATGTTGGGCGAAATCATTTTGGGAGGAGAGATAAAATTTATTGGGTGAAGGTGACATAAAAATGTAGATGTAATCAATGTTTCAAAGCTTGGGCTTCGCCAGGGAGAAATGATTTAGATAAGCAAGGATCAACCCATTAAAATTCAATGCGAGGGTTTTTCCAAGAAAAAAACAAATCCAATAAGCCATGATGAAAGCATAAGGCATGGAGAATTTATCATGGAGAAACGTGTACAAAAAAAATGGGATCACCGCAACTACACGCTTAATTTAAATATCAATAAAATTTTAAAACCTTGAATAAAATTTCCCAACAATACATATGAAATAGAATTAAACTACATTTTAAATTGAAGCTTAATGATCTCAATCTCAGTTTAGGATTACCGTAACCGGAGGTGAAGAATTCGACTTTGTTATTCCGCACTTGTGCTCCCTCCTGTCTCCCACTTGCTAACCGTGAAAACCTCACCGATACCTTCTAGCCAACGCTATGGGTACTCTTCTTCCCCCTTAGCCCCCTGAGCCGCAAAGGGGCCACGCACACAGAATGAGAGAAAAATCTAGCTCTCAGCTCGCCTCGCAAGGTCGATCTACCACTCTCTTTTCGAGTTGGGTATCCCAACTCTCACAATAAAAATCAGTCAAAGAAATTATGGTAGCATAAATTTACACATACCAGTCATGATCCATTCCTCTTCTCAACCATTAATTTTATAGAATTTTTCTTAGTGACCACTTGCCATTTGCACGTTTAATGCGTTTTATTAAAAATTAATTAGGAAATACTCTCCCTCGTACACTTGTCCCTCGTTCCTTTAGTTGCACTAAAAATTCACTTATTTAATTTAATTAAATGTCATATTCCTTCACCCATCCTAAAAGAACTCCTAAAAGAACCCCTATATGTCCCTTTATTCCCTCTATTTCCTTTTTAATGACTGACTCCTTTCTAAAACTTAGTTGTGTTTAATTTAGGAAAATTCTTTAGTTATACTAGACTAGATTCCTTTCTATGCTTCCACATTCCTTTTTACATTAATTTCCTTTCTTATCTTAGTTTCAATTTAGCATTTCTTGCACATAATCATGTAATTAAATCTTTAGATAAAATGTTTCCCATTTTTAATTCTTTACTTGATTTTTCTTCATTCCCCATTTGATTTAATTTATTAATTAGTTCTAGTCTTCTTACCATATTTAGACTTTGGATTTTTTTTTTTTAAACTAGGCTTAGAATTTTTAAGGGAATTTTCTAATTAATAAAATTACCCAATTATTAATTATTTTTAACTCTGACAATAGTCAAAACCAAATTTTGTTCTCTAGGCACCTAGGTTCATTGACTCGCCTTTATTAAAAAAAATTGTGATGTGCCCTTCAAGACGCACTCTGTGTTCCAATGGTGCCACTCACCTTTATTTAAGTTTTAATTATGCAACGTTCCCTTCAAAATGCACTACATGCTCCAAGCATGCCACTCACCTTTACTTGATTTTGGTAGTTGTCCAACCCTTGGAGTTAATACTCCATCAAGCGACCTTGTGAGAGACTAATGGCCTCTAAGGAATAAGGACCCTGCCTTATTACGCCCCCCTTAGAATCTTCGTGAGTGATTGTCTAAGTCTACCCTCACGACATCCTGGATCTCTCGAACTAGGTAATCGTTAACCTGAAATTCGAGCCATGGTGGGAGTGCTAGTAGGTTGTTGTAGGGATACTGCCACACCTCTACCTCCATACCTGGTTGTTGTGAATGGCCCCTTTACTCCTTATGTGATTCCGATTAGCAAACAATCTGCATCCTGCATCCATCAACAAAAAAATGCCAATGATCCATAGAAAACATGATAATATACTTGATCATATGTCACATATGCATAGATAAAAATACCCAAACCGTATATAGTCAACTCCCTGACTCGATCTGACGTCCATGTAAGTCCATTGATGCCATCGACATCCTCAATCTATCAAGTGTCCTGCACACTCAGGAGAAACTTGTCAATATCACTTGTCTATACATAGATATCAAATAACATAACATCATAATCCATAAACATCATCATCAAAATCCGTAAGTGAAACAGACAACCATATAAAAAACCGGATCACTTGCACGCAAATGTCCTCAAAGAATAAGTCAAATCATGTGCGCATAAGAGAAGGATGTTACATACACCCCTCTTGGTTTAAAATTTGTTCCAAATTTTCTTAGTATATGTGCGGTAAATGATCCAGGTGGATATCGGTGGCCACCCACCTTTTCCAACTGGCTCAAAACAACTTTATGGCAAATTTGGCAATTTACTATTTTTAGCAGGTTTTAACTTCCGGGGCCATTTTGAGGGCCTAAATGAAGGTTTTTCGAGATCGAGCTTCACAAAGATAATTGAAGGCATGATTGAGCCCCCAAAATGAATCTCCTCGATGATACCTTTCCAACGAGCTATCACACGCCTAAAACGGAGATCGTATGAAAAAGTTACGACCCCAGGAAGTTGATGCACCAACTTACCCAAACGGGGCCCACATGACTTTTGGCGCTTCATCTCCTAGGGTTAGGTTTTTGGATGTCTAGGACTTTTGGAATTCCTGTTTATTGTAAAAGGGCCTTTAGAGCCTCATTGTAACCATCTTCTTGCGAATGCGAGTAGCCGTCACATCTCTTCTCAGAGATAAGTTGCCACCATTCTAGCGAGTCTTTCACTCTGTATTTTTAGTCTCTGTACATTTCTTTCCTTAATAGAAATCGTGTATTACTGTATCTCTGTGTTTATGGTTGCATCTCTGATATATTTCTATTATATTACTGGATATACACGATATCTATGTGCATTTCTTTATTATATCTCTTCTCTCATTTCGTGCTGAAAATAATCTGGATTAGTGGTATCAGAGTAGGTTGCTCTTGATCATTTTTCAGTGCATGTCCCCGACGAGGTCTAAGTATGGCAAGTTGGGTCTCGATCTTTTCTCTCTTGAGGAAAATCGCTCTCACACACCCAAGAAACCCTCAATGGCGGAAGAAAAGAAAAACGATGGAGCAGATGATCCTATTAGTCTGTTGCTTTAGCAAGCTCTCACGCGACAAAGGGACGAAATGATGGAGAATTTTTCCTACATCCTTCAATGCCTACCGATAGCATCAGGTGCATCTTCATCAAGCGACCACTTTGGAGGCACCTCGCCTTTCAAGGTACAGGTTAATTTTGATATTCCCGTATTCGAAGGTCAAATAGATGCAGATGCCCTAGATAAATGGTTAAATCTGCTAGAAGG
>ML809745.1:23314-56654 GCA_009831015.1 Picea engelmannii | reverse complement strand
GAAACTTACTGGGAGCAGAGTTCCACAGAGGATTCTGGAATATATGGGGTCGAGCCCACTTGGGATTTTTTTGTGGATGCGGTAAAGGAACAATACTACCTTGTTGGCAACTATGAGGAACAATACATGAGATGGACCACACTATGGCAAGAGAGGGGCCAAGAAGTTCCAGAGTCCACCAATACCTTCCATACCTTTCACACCAAGCTAGGTATCAAAGACTCCGAACGACATTTGGTTCTGAAATACCGTGGGGCTCTACACAGATACATCCTAACTAAAATGGATTTTTTGGACATCTCATCACTCGGTGCTACCTATCGATATGCTGTTAAAATCGAGCATAAATTTAAGCACTAGAACAAATGGGAGTTCGGGTCTGCAAATCCACAACAACCAAAGTATGACAAAGACAACCCTAACAAACAGTCTCCCGAAAACCAGTCCAAGCCACAGGAAAAGAAGGGTCATGGGAAGACAAAGAAAGACACTGGAAAATGGTGTGATTTCCACAAAAGCCCCTGGCACAACACCGATGAATGTCGCTCAAAACAATCATTGGTGGCCGAGATCAAAGACAAGGAGCCGAACCCTGATTCAGAATCTGATTCTGAAAATGTTGGTAAAGGACATATCATCAACGCAGACCCCACTGCTATTGTCGCGACCGCGACAATTCAACCAGAAGAACCAACAGATCCAGAAGAGGGGGAGCGCCTTTTTCATTCACAGATGTGGGTGAAGGGGACCCCGCTGCATTTTATTGTTGATAGTGGAATCCAGAAGAACCTCATCTCAACAGAGGTCGTCAAACAATTGGGATTGTCGACAACACCACACCCGCAACCATACAGCATCGGGTGGCTTCGCCAAGGATGAGATCTTCGTGTCAGCCAACAGTGTCGATTGTCATACGGCATCCAACCCTTTAAGGATGAGGTATTATGTGATGTTTCCCCGCTGGATGTCTTTGATGTTCTCTTGGGCCATCCATATATGTGGAAACGCCATGCTATCTATGAGTCTCGACCCCATAGTGTCATTATTACTCTTGGGGGTCATCCCTATAGGATACCAGAGGTAGTTACAACTACTGCCCCACCTAAACAGTGCTGCAAGGTAGTATCTCATCCTACAAAATTCATCTTCTCCACAATCTGTTCAAAGGGTGATCAGAAGGATACTGCACCCACCACAGCTTCGGCCCAAGCACCTTCTATCCAACAGAAGCAGGTCGACAGCATTGTACAAAAGCACGAAGATTCCTTCTGCACACAGTCATCTAAAATAGTCAGACTGGTTAAAAAGTTCCAAACCTTCCAGCCAAAGGTTCATGATAGCCTTCAACAAGCTAAGCAATGCCACTTCTCCAGCAAGGCAAGCAGCTCACCAAGATGCAGATTCAACAAACGCTTTTCCTTCTCCCCTGGGAACTCAACGCAATGGAGACCATTGCTTCCTAAGGAGGGAGGATTGATCTAGGTGGATATCGGTGGCCACCCACCTTTTCCAACTGGCTCAAAACAACTTTATGGCATTTTTGGCAATTTACTATTTTTAGCAGGTTTTAACTTCCGGGGCCATTTTGAGGGCCTAAATGAAGGTTTTTTGAGATCAAGGTTATCAATGACATTCGAAGGCATGACTAAGCCCCCAAAATGAATCTCCTCGATGATACCTTTCCAACGAGCTATCACACGCCTAAAACAGAGATCATATGCAAAAGTTACGACCCCGGGAAGTTGATGCACCAATTTACCCAAACGGGGCCCACATGACTTTTGGCGCTTCATCTCCTAGGGTTAGGTTTTTGGATGTCTAGGAATTTTGGCATTCCCGTTTATTGTAAAAGGGCCTTCAGAGCCTCATTGTAACCATCTTCTTGTGAATGTGAGTAGCTTTCACATCTCTTCTCAGAGATAAGCTGCCACCATTCTAGCGAGTCTTTCACTCTGTATTTTTACAGTCTCTGTACATTTCTTTCATTAATAGAATCATGTATTACTGTATCTCTGTGTTTATGGTTGCATCTCTGATATATTTCTGTTATATTACTGGATATACATGATATCTCTGTGCATTTCTTTATTATATCTTCGCTCTCATTTCGTGCCGAAAATAATCCGGATCAGTAAATAAAGTATCTGACAAGATATAAATGTCTAACTATCAAACAAAAATGGAAATTGTTGGTGCATATCATATGCGTCCTTGAAGGTAGATGAGTATGGACTATAATTATCCCATTGGACCTTGACCTGTTCGATTCTTCGACTCCATAGTTGTCGAATGTGATGGTCCAAAATGTAGATTGGCTCCGTCGTGAGTGTACCCTCGTATGACACCTACAAGGAACTCATGTCAATCACATTTGTAGGATCACAAACATAATGTATCAAAACAGATACATGAAAAACATCTTCCATACACCTTAAAGAATCAGGAAAGGCTAGTCAATAGGCCATGGGTCCTTTCTTTTCCACAACCTCTAAAGGTCCCACAAACCTAGGAGAGACTTTATCACCCTTCCCAAACTTGATCAAACTCTTTTGTAGTTTCACCCGCCATAAGACTCGATCACCAACTTCGTAATTATGGTCAATGCGATGCGCATCGACATAACTCTTATATCAATCATGATTTTCCTTGATCCTTTGTATTATCGTTTGCATTTGTTCTTCCATTTCTTGGATCACTTCTAGTCCTACCAAGACCCTATTCTCAAGTTGATCCCATCTCAAAGGAATCTGACATGGTCGCCCATAAATAAAATCAAAAGGCACCATCTGAATGGTGCTTTGATAGTTTTTGTTGTATGCAAACTCTACCAGTGGCAAGAACTCCTCCCAATACTTTTGTTGGTCCATCATGTACATACATGATACTAAAGTTAATTTGGGTTCCTAAGGCCTCTTGCAAAATAATCCAAAATTGTCCTGTAAACACCGATCTTTGATCAGATATAATCCTCTTAGGAAAGCCATGCAATATCACAATCTTGTGGATAAAATATCTAGCTACGTCTGGTGTCCGATATGTCGTATGCATAGGGATAAAATGTGCACTCTTCATCAGAGTGTCAACTACCACAAAAATTGATTCATGCCTCCTTTCCCTCAGTAGAAATCCAACAATGAAGTCCATCGAAATGACCTCTGATTTCGATTCGAGATTAGCATGTGGTTGTAGTAATCCTTTCAGATTTCTATCTTCATCCTTCACTTGCTGACATTCTAGACATCTCACCACATAGATGACTATGTCCACCTTCTGTCTTCTCCAGCAGAATAAGGGTTTAAGGTCTTCCCTCATCTTCTTGAATCCTCAATGAGCCATGTACACTTCTCTATGAGCTTCGTTTAAGATCAAACTTCTCAACTCTCCGTTAGGCAGTACGTAAATCTGGTTATTATATATCATTAATCCATCGTTGTCCACAGTAAATCCCTCAAATTTACGTACCAAGATGGTGTCTAGTCTGATATTTTCCTTAACCTCTTTATAGCAGTCATCATCATGTTGTATCGTTAGAATATTTTCACGAAGATTCGTCTGAAGAGATATCACCGAAAATATGTGTGGTCTCTGACTCAATGCATCTGCCACTCTGTTCACTATTCATTTTATGTAGGTTTGGAGATATTTTGTTGGTTTCTTGTGTGTGGAACCTTTGTGGTTCAGGGGGCTAAGGGGGACAAAGAGTACCCCTATCAATGGTTGGGAGGTATCGATGAAGTCTCCATGATTAGCAAGCAAAGGAAAGGAAGGAGCGCAAGACTTGAAGGCATCTTCTTTAAGCAGTAATTTGTTGGTTTTGGTATTTTTATATTTTGAATTTTATTCTTAGCATTAGTGTAGTTGTATGTTGGAATGATAAGGCCACTGTAGGAACACTGGAAGGCCTGAATGAAAATTATTATAATTGTTGTCAATGAATATTAGTTCGTCATTTATAATTTTAAAAAATACAATTTCTACCAATCAGATAATAATTACAATGTTTTTATTTTAAATTTTCAATGTAATGCCAGACATATTATGCTCTCTATTTTAGGATGGATTGATCCTCATTGTGGAATTATAATTCATATTGAGTATGGTCTATGTTCAAAAATTTATACCTTATCCATGTTTGAAGTTGAATGACAAAGTCTTTAGTTGAGATTATTTAGAAATTTAACAGTGCAATTCTCACTGGTAAACCAAGGTGTTCGTTATCAAATTTTATTATGAGTCTCTTTTCAATTTCATTTAAATCCAAATAAATTCATATGATGGGTTCTTAGTTGAACTTACTTCTAGGTATGAAACCGTGTCATTTTCCTATTGACGCTTTTGTCAATTCAATTTCGTTGCAATATGATCTCTGTTGAATTTCGTCAAATCCGAATTTATATCATGTTTTTCCTCTGTCCAGTTTGTTGATATATCTGAAGTAGTTAGCATTAATGTTTGTGCTAAATTATAGATAAATCCAAAATCCTCTAGATTGAGGGAAACCTATTAAATTCCCTAGAATTTGACTTTGAGTATGTAGCGCGTTAGCCCTCTTTCCTTGAAAAAGTTATAAATGTGACCATGGGCTAGAACCTAGGGCTAACCAAAAGTGGGTGCTACTTGGAGCTCCATAACTCTAGTGCTCCAGAGGTTTTTAACTTCAACACTCTTGTTCACCCAGAGTACTACTGGCTGAATTTTGTCATAAGATGAGTTGACTGGAAGTTGTAGGTTAACCCTACTCTTCCATCATCCTCGTTAACCTTTATGAATTTAATCCAACGATTGATGAAGATTATCCTCACTCGAGAACCTATGATGGAGATCCACTCTGAAACTCTGGGCTTTAGGGTTTTTCTATACTTACACAACTTGAAACTGTTTCCCCCATATCCTCGAACCTCCGAAGGGCTTGGAGATATGATGGTTTACACTCCTCCTCAAATCAATTGTTTCCATCCACTCCATAGTTCTTAACTCTGGTAGTTCCTCACTTTTTGTAAATAACAACTCTTTTCCTCTGAAAATTCGAACTCGCAAATCTCCGAAGGACAAGGGCTAGGATTTCTAACGTATCTAACAGTCCTCGATTATTTGCTACATCTATGGTTGACCTTCACTCCTGGAATTCAGAAGTTTGGGGTGATATTGATCCTTAGCACCTACACCTTAAATTAGTCGGAGATCCGAATTATAAACAGCTCAGAGATCTATGGCCCACAACCTTCCATTAACTGACAGACATGATTTACTTCAAACTTCGGGACTCTGCGAGTTCCTTAACCCTTAAGTTCATAAATCTAATTCTATCAAAGTGACAAATTATCGAACCACCGAAAAACAAAGGAACGTAGATCTAATGACCTGTGATCGATCATCAGATATATGATGGTCCTTCACTCCATGACTTTAGAGCCTTGGGTTTTATTAACTCTTTATAGTTACAAAAAAAACTCATTGAATCCCGGAATTCTTGAGGATCCAATGACTATTAACCACTCACCGATCTGCGATGTAGTTTTATTCTACAACTTCAGGCTTCTGGGTTCTTTATTTATAAACTACTAAGATCAACCGGAGTGATAAAGCACAAAGGTGTTAGGTTTTAACAAGTGCACTACTCAAGTCTTATGGGACAGTTGCATGGATTTTGATTCCTCACAATCATATCTCATTCGCTAATTCTTTCAAAAAGATTTCCACACTCTTGTTTTTCCACTTGAATCCTGCACACACTTTTTCTCATGAACTCTAGATTCTAATTGTTTTCCTTCATGCTTCTGTGTCTCACTCATGTAAGATCTCACTATCCCTCTTGATATTTGTTCTTCTGAATTTTAAATCCTTAGTCCACCTTGTGTGGCCTCTACACACACCAGGCACTATTACTTCTGAACATTTGGCCTTCAAGGGGATTGTCTAAGTACTTCTAAATTTTTCTATGGCCTTATTGCAATGTGACACCTAGAAGAGAAACTTCAGGTTCCTTACAAAACTTAAACTCGTTCTCATAACATACTTTCACTCGATTGCAAATTTTCCTCCTCAAATTGTCTTTTTAATTTAGAAGTACAAAGAAAGCTTACAATTCCTCTAAGTGTTTGAAACCTTTTCCCCTCTCTTCCCATCTCTTTCAGTACACACACACACACATACATACACACACACACACACACACACACACACACACACACACACACACACACACATGCTAACTCATTGTATCTACCTACTTAGTTATACAATAGAGGACTGTTACAATACAAAATGATGATTGATGCTTGCAAATTTGTTGAAGGAAGAGATGTTGTTAAATGGTGTATGATAATTATATGATATATTTAGGAAGCAATGGCATATTATCTAAATGATGTTTATCTAATGTTATTGTAACTTTTAGGGAAGTAAAATTGGTCTAATAATTGAGGACTTAATGATTAAATTTGTGTTATGATTCAGTACCTTACTGTTATGAAATTTGAGTCTATATTTGATTTGGATACGTGAATTAGATGCTTCCTTGTTCCTCATAACATTCACCATTATTGAGACCTTAAGTGATCAAAATCAATCGTATGAATCCTAAAATTGAGCGTTGATTATGTGTCTTGGAGGTCCTAATCTTGTAAGATAGGTTGAGTGGGTAGAAATTATTGTCATGTTATGTGATTTAGCAGATCCTAAATAGATTGAAGTTGTATCTAAATCTAGTTGTGCAACGAGATGAATGAAATAGAATGTGTATTGCTGAAGTATGTTAATCTTTTGTTTCACTTTTTAAAATAATGTTTGTTAATGTTCAATATCAATATNATATATATATTATTGTTCTCAATTACTTATATGAAGTAACATAGGGGTTGTTACATGTCCTCCTTGTGTCTGTTTTGTGCTCAATTCTGGCTAGGTGATGACTTCTACTGTTATTCCTCCTTGAGGCATCTATTTAGCATCTCCCATATTATTTCTTATTCATTTTTTCTTTGTTGTTCTAGCTTCTCATGCATGCTATTTTTTTCATCTTCATGAGATGCTCTTTCAACTTCTTCCTGGCATCTTGTCTCTTCAACTTTCCTTGCTTCCTCAATTTATCTTTCCCTCTTAGTTTTTTGTTCTCATGCGACTTCCTCTCTAGTTTTATTAATAAGTTCCACATGTTCATCCATAAACATGGCCTTAAAATAAGTTATATCAAGTTGGGATTTTGTTTGTAATACTTCATCTCGATTTTGATCATTTTCAGTGAAAACCTCATCCTCAAATTTATCATGAGCATAGGGAAAAAAAATTGCTACTTTCCCCTAATGTTTTGACACTAAATATTTTGGTCCATGCGTGTGATACCTTCAATTCGGGAACCTGTAGTCTAAGTAAATCAAACCTTCTTGTTTCTCTTGCATAGTGTCCTTTAAAAAATAGTATCCTAATTGAAACCCATAAGGGACGAAATCTCTTTTCTTGTCTTCAACCAATGAAGCATTGAAACATTGTAGAATAGTTTGATAAAATATTTCCCCCAAATAAAATCGGTATGGTACATAAGATGGAGGTACATACGCGGGGCCCTCGTGGCTCTAAAGATTATGAAATAGGCACATTTATCCTCCAAATAGAATCTCTCAACCAAAGAGATTACCTTTTTGTCTTTCTTTGAGATCCATGGGGATTCTTATCAAAATATAATAAAACACATCTTGGTTAGGAATCCATCACCTATCATGGGATAAGATTTATTGTACTTGTTCTCTCACAAAAGGCTAAAGTATACATGCACAGGGATCTCAGACACATGCAAACTTAGGCCAATTTATGAGAAAACATTTATTGTGCATACTACATCTAATAAATATTAGGAATCCATATAAAAGGAAGGTACATCCCTGGGCTAAAGGTTCTACGATTCTTCTATTCTAGTGCTCACCTGTTTGGATATATTATCTCCCCAATTAAAAATTATTCATGATATTGGCACATTATATGCCAAAGGAATCTAAGCTTATGAGAATAAAGAACAATCCCTTTTCCCCTTATAATATGCATATTAAGGCCATTAAGTTTATATAGGTTTGTCTCCTACCATCCTACAATCCGGTTTATAAATTTCCTATCTTCCTTCCACCAAGATGCTAATCATTAACTGGTATCACATTTTTCATAAAATGTTACAACAAAATCGTTGTCTATATTGAATTAAGGTTCCCTTAGGTTATAATACTTATTGAATTCTACTAGTAGGAAATCCCCCACACATTTTCCTTGTTCATCGTTGACTAAGAATTTAGCAACATCTATGGTTGATAATCCATTCTAAATCCTCTACACAAGGTAAGATAGGGGATATAGCACCCACCATGTACAACAGGGAGGATTATATTTTTGGGAACACTTGGTCATCCAAGGCCCTAGTTTTTGGATTGTTGTGAGGTGTGAATTATAGGAAACATGATTGTTTAATTTTATTGAATATTTCATTCCAGGGAGGCAAAAATACATTAGACCAGGTGCTCAACTTTGTGTCTTTATTTAATGGTGGATGGTTGAAAACTTTCTTCAGTGGAAGTCAAATTACATGCTCCACTTTGGGTATTTTCTGTGTGCCTTCAACAATGACATGGTTGGATTCTTCACCTATTAGAACATTCATTCCCTTAGGATTTTTCGAGGATTAATGAGTAGCGACTCTACGTAGAGGCATTCTCTCCCTGAAAAAAATAGTGGTTATATTATAATTCATTTATATTGTCTAAGCAAAAAAAATATTTATTCAATTGAAATACATTCCTGGTGAAGAAATAAGAAATAAACCTTTTCACTTTCCAGTTCTAGTCACAACACTCTGAATTCATAAATAAAAAAGTTTGTGTGTGCATAATGTCTGGTCTCAGGATGTTCTTCGCTGCGAAGGATTTCTTGAAAACTCAATGGTAAGAATTCCTAAATAAAGAAACATTCAAGCTCATATATCCTAAATCTTTATCAGTCAAATCCAATAGTTAAACCTTAGGGAACAATGGGATTGCAAAAATATTTCAGGCTTGAATGTCCCTACTTGCGTGGCACACTTAAAATTAATAGATTACGTCCAACAACGATGCGAAGAGATTGTTTCTTTGTTCATAGACACTTTCAAAAGGTAGTGATTTGGCACACAATGTCTCTTTCCATCAAGGTTTGTGGTTTTTAATTCATCATTCATTCGATCTAAATCCCATTTGACTATCCATTTCCAATCCTAATGGTATTTTGTGTTACAAACCTTCTTTCTCATTGCCGCACAATATCATTTATGGAATAGTGATGTGTCAAGATTTTTTGTTCGTAGGGTGGTATGGAGCGTGATTTGTCACCTAAAATATCAAATGGTAGTGCTAGGTCTGACGTGGCATGATCTAATTGGAAACAAATTGTGATAAAATCAGGTGTGAGCACAAATTTCTAGTTAAAACCTCGTGAATGGTTGATCATGTGTTTAATATTTTGACAGAAATGATTAAAATAAGGTACAAAATGAATGGTTTCTATTCAAAATTTCCTTCAAAGAGGTCGACCATCATCAAGATCTTTCGTGTTTGGACAATAATTTTTTCAGTATGCAAAAGGCTGATGTCGATGAAGCATCAATGCATTCTCATAATAATTTGTGTTTATGACTCTGTCACTGAATTCCTCAATAATCGATAGTCTTGAAGAGAGTCATACGAGCTGACATGGAAGATGGTGTGTCATGGGTGGTGTGACAATATGGGGTGATGTGTTAGATGATGTGGTGGTATGGAGGTCCATGTGGCAAGTGAAATGGCAGTATGAGTTTGATATTCATTGGATGAAATGTACACTCATACAACTAGCATCACACATACCTTGAATTTATCTATCGACATTTAGGATTGATAATATGATCGCATCATATGGTCATGAATAGTTGATTTAGTTTGTCCATTAGTCTTGACTATTTGAGGGTTTATTTTAAGTTTTCACAACACCAAGTAATTCATGTTGACGACCGACGTGCATCGATGATCCACAAGAACATTTGAGTGTCTTTAATTTTGTGCATAGAGGTGGTCGACGCTTGATTCACTCTCAATGATCAATAGGGTTGTCCATCAGGAGTTGGGAAAGACATGGTTTTTAATGGTTTTTTTTCTTTCTCTTAAAATATCTAAGTACAAAACCCCTTTTCCTTCAAATTGAAATCAAATGTGTTCTCATATTTAACATAATCACTTAGTTTAGGCTTGGAGCATAACTAACTGAGTGAAAACATCGAAATAAAGTCTAACATAATTTGTAACAAAGATAATTCAAAATCCAAGATGAAAAGGAAAGTAAAGCGATACCCATTGAAATACTAGATATTTCAAAGAGTGTGTTGAGGTCTCAACAAATGGTGATTCATTGGGAAAAATACTAATCTCTAATCCTTACCTTAGCCATGATGATACAATAATTTAAGGAAAAAAATTCAATACAAGATAACAAATCAAATATTATTTATAAATATATATTCATATGATCCGAGGAACATATTGATTTGTCTGACTGTGGGGATTTGTCTGATTTTATGCTTCTTTACAATGAACCCTTGTTCCATTTTATAATATTCAATATCTAGGAAAGAAACCATCAATAATAGGACATAATTATACTTTTAACTTTTGAGTACTTGAAATATTGTCATGGTGTTTCTTTGCTGCCAGCAAGAATCCATAGCCCCGATGGAGGTATCTGCATATCTTCCCTTGAATAATAAAAACCTCTATGAAGAAATATAAGGGAACCCTTTCTTATTCAATGTAAGAATAATCTTCTCAATTTGTTACATTAAGAACAACATAGCCTACACCAAGAAGTACCATTAGTTAGTTTCTATTTCGCAATAAAAATTGGGTGTTACACCTTAAGAGAGAGTGAAGAAAGGTAGTAATTTGAATAAACTTTGAAGTTAAATAACAACGCTAAAATACATCTCACGTGGATCCCTCTTGGTGACTAGTCAAAGCAATCAATGTTGATTTTTTTGCAAACTATACTTACATTCAATGAAATATGTCCTAATTAGATTACACATGTACTTTATAGGTATGTAAGGGTTTTGAATCTAAAAACAATTCAAGGATGACCTCCCCATATGCTACAATATATGTATCTTGAAACAATCCAAACAAACATGGATTGAATTTGATTGTGTGCCAATAATATAGTGAAGAGAGTAGAATCCACAAAAGGCTCAGATTCTCACAACAATTAGTAGTGGCCTTTCAAAATGGTATTGTACTACATTATGTTTTTCATGTCTGATATCTTCAATGTTGAATGTTGTTATCCCAGTGCTTTAGATTCAAATTTATAGATAATATAAAAGTACATCCTTAATTTTGATGTTTATTTTCCYGAGTTCTTCAATTGATGATAAGTGATTATAAACTTTGYKTGGAKCCTTGMTCATTTTCAAATAAAAWTTTTAAAAGAKATCRACCAAGTGTAGGAAATAGAGGTTGTGATGCTAAGGAGGTATGGATAATATTATAGTTCATGTCTTTAATTCATTATCATGCACACATTTTGTTAACAATGATGTTTACTCTGGTCACTTCAATTCATTTCATAGACCCAACATATGTATGTCTCCCCTTTAATAGTTGATATTTAAATATCAAATTCATAAAAAGGAATGAAAGTGCATGTACATATTATTACAGCAATGTAGCTACTAATTTATCCCCTCATGAGTATTCTTCAATAGAGAAAATAAATAGTTATCCTAATGACAAATCTAAGTCTTCTTATTCTTCTTCAAGTAATTTAATTCTTGTTGACATTGAGGTTGGATTTTTTCATGAATAACCGAATAGGTGTATAGAGGATTTTACTGCAAATATTTGTGATGAGGAAATCAATGACACTATACACAATACGCCCCCTAGTCAACCAAAGACAAAGGATTGCATTGGGGTACATGTTGTTAGGGGATACATTTCTCCAATGGGATAATTTTCCATTGTTTCCCCCCTAAAAAGGTTCTCCAATTTCCATTTTTCTAAAATTGATTCACCCAAATTCCATAGAATAAAATGATTTTACTTTAAAAATACCAAAATTTTATAGAAACTATATAAAATCCTTAGAAATTTGAATATTTTTAAAAAACTATCACCAAATATTTTACATTTTTCATATCAAGGACTAGTAATATTATCCTCTCAAATTGTTTCATTAAGTGCAATATATTTTTCACTAATAAGGACCACTAGTATATTCTTATGAGAGAAAATAGAATTTTTCATCCCAAGAGAGTGAAAAGAGATAATCATGAAATTATCTAGCATCTCTCCCCTATGCCTTAATTTACACCCAAATTTCAATGCAACTATCATTGGTTATAATGGTTTGTAAAAGAACAAAGGTGGCGTACTATATTATTTCGTTCTTATATGATACGTTTCATCTTGAATGTTGTTATGCTAATGCTTCAATTTATTCATGTTTTTATATCGTCGATAGATTATATGGAAATTATCCAACTGATCCAAGTGGATAGTGGTGGCCACCCACCTTTTCCAGCTGGATCAAAACAACTTTCTTACAATTTTGATAATTTACTATTTTTAGCAGTTTTTCGGGTCCTGAACTTCCGGAGCCGTTTTGAGGCCCTAAACAATGTTTTTTTGGGTATGTTGCGGTCACAAAATTTCTTCTTGAAATTTTGTGCAAATGTTGTAGTCCTCGGATAGATCTTTCCAATGGGCTATCATATGCCTAAAACAGAGATCATGTGCAAAATTTACGACCCTGGGAAGTTGATGTACTAACTTACCCAAATAGGGCCCACATGACTTTTGGTGCTTCATCTCCTAGGGTTAGGTTTTTAGATGTTTAGGGTTTTTGAAACTATTGTTTATTGTAAAAAGGCCTTTAGAGCCTCATTTTAATCATCTTCTTGTGAATGAGCATATCCGTCACATCTCTTCTCAGAGATAAGCCTCCACCATTCCAACAAGCTTGTTTTCCACTGCATTTTACACTTTTAGCCTATTTCCTTATTGAATAGAAAACCAATTTTACTGTATCTTTGTTATTATGTGTTAAGAATCTGGTAATAATCTATAGTCATTTCATTCTTCTCATAAAATATGGATCAGTGGTATCAGAGCGACCTGCTCCTTGTCATCTTAATGCATGTCCCCAACGAGGTCGGAGTACAAAGAGTTAGGTCTCGAGCTTGTTTCTCTTGAGGACAAAATATCTTGCACACCCAAGCAACCTCTCATGGAAGGAGAAAAGAAATATGATGGGATAGTAGATCCTTTCAAACTGATGATTGAGGAAGCCCTCATGCAACAGAGGAATGAGATGATGAATAATTTTGCACAAATCCTTCAACAACTACCAACAGCCAATGCATCTTCTTCGAGCGGAGGCACCACCCCCTTCAAGGTACAAATAAACTTTGATATTCCTATATTTGAAGGTCAAATAGATGCATATGCTATAGACAAGTGTTTGAATCTACTAGAAGGGTATTTTTCTATCCATAACTTTTCGAATAGAGAAAAGATTATTTTTGCACTCCTCAAAGCCGTTCCCCATGTCAAAGATTGGTGGGAAACTTTCTGTGAGAAAAAGGAAATAGAGGAACCCTCATTATTTACAGTCATAGCCACCTGGGAATCCTTCAGGGATGCTATTAAGGAAAAATACTACCTTGTCGGAAGTTATGGTGACTTGTATACCAATTGGACCACACTGCAGCAAGAAAGAGACCAAGAAGTGCCAAATTTCACAAATATCTTCCATACCTTGAACACCAAGCTAGGTATCAAAGATTCAGAGCGACATCTGGTGCTCAAGTATCGCAATGCTCTGCATAGATACATCCAAACCAAAATGGAATTTCTGGACATCTCATCCTTGGGTGCGCCCTACCAATATGCCGTCAAAATCGAGCAGAAGCTCAAACAAAAGACGCGACAATTTGGGTCGGGGAACCCCTCACAACACAAGCCAGGAAAGGGTAGCCCTAACCCATAGAACAAAGGACAGAGCAAATATGGATAGTATTAGGACAACCAGTCCAAGCTGCAAGAAAAGAAGGACACCAGAAAGACAAAGAAAGATACTAGCAAGTGGTGTGACTTCCATAAGAGCCCTTGGCATAACACTCCTTACTACTGCTCAAAGCAGACGCTGGTGTCTGAAGTGAAAGACTTTGAATCAGATGTGGGTTCTGACTCTAAGTCAGAACCAGAAAGGGGAAGACAGATCATTGACACGGAACCAAGTGCCACCATTGCTACCACCAAGCTCCAGCATGGTGAACCAGACGAGCCAGAAGAAGGAGAGTGCCTCTTCCATTCACAGATGTGGGTAAAAGGCACCCCACTGCACTTCACTGTTGATATTGGTAGCCAAAAGAACCTCATCTTAGCAGAGGTCGTCAAGCGACTGGCCCTGTTGACAAAACGACACCCACAACCCTACACCATTGAATGGCTCCGCCAAGGAAGTGATCTCCACGTCAACCAATAGTGTCGACTCTCGTACGACATCATGCCCTTCAAAGACGAGGTATTGTGTGATGTTTCTCCTCTCGAAGTTTGTGATGTTATTTTGGGCCAACCTTATTTATGGAAACATCATGTTGTATATGAGTCTAGGCCTCGTAGTGTTATTATCACTTTGAACAAGAAATTGTACAAGATACCCGAGGTGGTCCCACCTAGTGTTATTTCCTTGATCTCTACTAAGCAATGCAGGAAGGTCATCTCTCAGACGGGGAAGTTTGTCTTCTTCATGATTCGATCTCAGAATGAGAGAAAAATCATAGCCACATCCAAGGTCTCTGCAGTCGACCTCTCCACACAACAGAAGAAAGTAGATAAGGTCATGGAAGAATACTCAGATATCTTCTCCTCACCTATCGGGGTACCTCTGCACTGCTAGGTCAAGCACCCCATCGATCTGACCCACGGCGCATCGCTTCCCAATGGGCCAGTCTATCATCGCTCTCTGTTAGAGAATGAGGAGATCAAGCAACAGATCCAAGAATTGCTCCACAAGGGGCACTTCCATCCCAGCTCATCACCTTGTGGGAGCCCAATTGTGTTGTTACAAAAGAAAGATGGAACTTGGCGACTTTGCATTGATTATCGGGCTCTGAATAAAATCACAGTCGGAAACCGGTACCCGATTCCTCGAATCGACGACCTCCTTGATCAACTCATGGGGGCCAAATACTTCAGTAAGATTGATCTGAAGTCTGGCTACCACCAGGTCTTGATAGATCAAATTGATGTATGGAAGACCACCTTCAAGTCAAAGGAAGGCCTTTTTGAATGGTTGGTCATGCCCTTTGGTCTGACAAATGCTCCAACCACTTTAATGAGGATGATGGAAGATATCCTGCGACCATTCACCAATAATTTTGTAGTGGTGTATCTGGATGACATTCTCTTTTATAGCAAGACTTGGGCCGAACACTTGTATCATATTCAACAGGTTCTACACAACCTGCAACAGCACAAGCTATACGCCAACTTGGAAAAATGATCCTTCGGCATGGACAAGGTCCATTACGTAGGATAAATCATTGATCAACATGGAATACATGTGGATACAGCTAAGATACAAGTCATCTGTAACTAGCCAGCCCCAACCACACTCACTGAGCTTCGAAGCTTCTTGGGCCTTGCCAATTTCTATCGCAGGTTTGTGTTGGGATTCTCCCATATTGCATGGGCCCTCAGCCAAATAACCAGGGGTGATGGTAAGGAAAAATTTGTGTGGGGTTGGCCCCAACAACAAGCGTTTGATGATTCGAAGTAGCACTTGTGCTCGGCCCCAGTACTTTCACTACTACACCTGCAATAACCCTTTGAGATTGAGACTGATGCTTCAGACTATGCTGTGGGTGCCGTTCTCACACAACATGGCCACCCCATGGCCTATCATAGTGCGACACTATCATATGTTGTCCGTAAGTACCTTACTTACGAAAAAGAAATGTACTCCATTGTGCAAGCCTGTCGCCAATGGAGACATTACATTCTTGGGAGGGAGACAATCATCTACACTGATCATCAGCCACTGCAGTTCATGTAGACACAAGGAAAATTGCAGAATGATCGCCATCAAAAGTGGTCCACATACTTGCAGCAATTCCACCTCAACATCAAGTATAAAACATGAAGCACCAACCGTGTCACTGATTACCTCAGTAGACCACAAGTCGCAGCACTCACCACAGTACTAGACTCTTGCCGCCATCAGACCTCTGGATGGCCCCAACTCTATGAGACATACCCAGACTTCACCACCACCTAGCAAATGTTGGGTGCAAAGCCAGTTGTCGATAATTTCCATCTTCAGGATGGGTTGTTGTGTCGACTGGGCCATATATGTGTTCCATCAAGTGAGCAAGTGAATATGATCCGGGAAGCCCACTATAGTCGTGTGGCAGGACACTTCGGTGTTGAAAAGACAATGGAAATGCTACAAAAACATTTCTATTGGCCGAAACTTCGACAGGAGGTCAACAAGTATATCAGGTCTTGCACTGCCTGCGCTATTGCCAAACCAACCACTAAGAAACAGGGCCTGTACACCCCTCTTACTACTCCTGACAGGCCATGGGAATCCATCTCAATGGACTACATGTCGGGCCTCCCATCCACCAAGCGGGGAAATGACTGTGTTTTTGTGGTTGTTGATCGCTTTTCTAAGATGGCGATTCTGGTTGCTTGCAAGAAGAGCATCACAGTAGAAGCCACTGCCAAGCTCTTATTTGAATGGGTCTGGGTATATTTTGGAATCCCACAAGCCATTGTCTCAGATCGGGATAGTCGATTTCTCAACACATTCTAGTTGAGCCTCTGTTCACTGCTAGACACCAAGCTCACCAAATCCATGGCATTTCACCCCCAGATAGATGGCCAAACTAAGGTCGTAAATCGAATGATTGTGCATATCCTGTGCATGTATAATTCCAAGCACCCTCACACATGGGATGAGAGTCTTCCCTATGTCCATCATAGTTACAACCAAGCCCTGCATAGCTCAACTGGCCACAAACCCTTTCAGGTGGGGTTGGGATTCCAACCATTGGGTCCCATAGATGTTGCACTTCCCCTTGCGGTCACCTCGACTGACTCCTCTCCTGCCCCAATTGAGGCTGACAAAGCCACCCGGTTCATTGAGAGGATCCAACATATCTGCCAATAGGTTCAGGATATCCTGCAGAAGTCCAATGACAAGTACAAGAAATGCCATGATCAACATTGGATTCCACTTAAGTTTCAGGTGGGCGACAAAGTTTGGTTGCACTTGTAGAAATAATGCCTTATAGGACCCCATCGGAAGCTTATCCCACTTTGTTATGGGCCATACACCATCACCAAGGCTGTGGGGGATAATTATTTTGTGCTCAACATTCCTCCTTTCCTTTGCCTGAACCTAGTGTTCAACGTGGACCTCCTTTGGCCTTATTTCCCACCATTATTGGACACCTCGGACGTAGTAGAACAATTGACACCAACAGAGCTCAACCTCGATTACATACAACAGGAATCCAATGATCATATTGTGGACACATAAATCAAGGAAACTCGACAACAAAGGATCCAGCTTTATCGAGTCATCAAAGTAGGGCAGCTCCTGCACCAAGGCAAGTGGCTCACCCGAGGCCAAATTCAACAAACATTTCCTCATATGATGGGGGAACTCAATGCAATGGAGACCATTGCTTCCTAAGGATGGAGAATTGATCCAGGTGGATATCGGTGGCCACCCACCTTTTCCAGCTGGCTCAAAACAACTTTCTCACAATTTTGATAATTTACTATTTTTAGCAATTTTTTGGGTCATTAACTTCAGGAGCCGTTTTGAGGCCCTAAATGATGTTTTTTGGGGTACGTTGCGGTTGAAAATTTTCATTATGAAATTTTGTGCAAATTTTGTAGTCCTCGGATAGATCTTTCCAATGGGCTATCATATGCCTAAAACATAGATCGTATGCAAAAGTTACGACCCTGGGAAGTTGATGTACTAACTTACCCAAATAGGGCCCACGTGACTTTTGACACTTCATCTCCTAGGGTTAGGTTTTTGGATGTTTAGGGTTTTTGAAACTCTTGTTTATTTTAAAAAGGCCTTGAGAGACTCATTGTAATCATCTTCTTGTGAATGAGCACAGTCGTCACATCTCTTCCCAGAGATAAGTTGCCACCATTCCAGCAAGCCTGTTTTTTGCTGCATTTTATAGTTTCAGCTTATTTCCTTATTGAATAGAAAACCAGTTTTATTGTATCTTTGTTATTCTGTGTTAAGCATCTGGTAATAATCTGTAGTCATTTCATTCTTCTCATAAAATCCGGACCACCAACATAATAAGAATGGGGACAATTAGGAAGGGGACAAGGAGGATGGGGAAAGAAAGAAGAGAAGAGAAGCAGGAAAGTGGTGGAGATAAGAATTATTATGGATAAAATAAAAATTGAGGAGGGGATGATGATAACAATGGTTTTGATGACCTAGAAAACTTCTTGACCTTATCTCTATAAAAAATAAAGGTTGTAAATAATCAATATTGACTTCCAATACTTTTGAACTTTTGATACCTTTACAATGAATGACCATCAATGCTTTAAACAAAGGATATTTTTGTATTAGTTTCTCAATTTTATGATCACTTATGTGAAAGAAATATAAATGCAAGGTTATGAATCAAAATTGAGTTCTAGGAAAGCCTAAATCCTTGGGGGAATTGGAATATTTTGTTTTAAGAATGTGAAGGTCTTATCAATCCCACCAAAATAAAATAAGTTGATAGAAAAGAATTATTTATCATGAATATATCTTAGAAGTTATATCACAATAGTAGGTACTAAATAACATCTTGAATGTACAGTTTCCTAATTGCTACTATGATTCCTGACATTAGCTTTTCTAAACTATTATACTATCATGATCAATTAGAACTCCGTAGAAAAATGAAATTAAAATTGTGTGTAAATGCAATAATTTCACAACACAATGTTTTTATTGAATATATTACTATTATGTAAATATGATCCTAATAATATCCTAATCACGTATATACAATAGAACTATTATACATAATCCTAATGCAACATGATGAAAAAATGAAATCTACATCACACAACAATTTTTAACAATGCAAATAGGACACAAAACCAATAAAATATCATACTAACCAACATAAAATGACAGAAGAAAATAAATAACATTATCTAAAGTTTTTTAACATCATGGATTTGACACAAATTTGACACAAAAATCATGTCATGAAATCCTTACATAGGCTAATAAAAACAATTGCAAATAAAAAACTAAGTTATGGTAACAAAAAATAATGATCCTATAGACCCATAATGAGGCAGTGATTTTAACAAACAAAATCTCCCAAAATATTATAACAACATATTATTAATTTTACTACTACTCAAGTCCAATAATTTAAAGTTGCATATTATTTATCAACACTTCTTTGTCATTCCATGCAAATGATTAAGTTTAAAGGAATAAATCATCCTTTAAGATTACATTAAAAATGTGAAGAGAAACATTAACCCCAGAACACTAAATTGGAGAATGGTTAAACCCGTTTAAGTAGTTAAAAATTACATATTAGCATAAATATGATAAGGATTATTAATATTATATTATATTATTTAAGGATGATGTAATATCATTCATTACACCCGTATATTAAGGTTCAGTGGTCAATAATAACACTTCTTATAGCTTCTTACATCGTCAATGATTGGAGTACTCCCAAGATGAAACATATACCCAAAAGTTAATTCTCGATCATCTCCTTGTCCATCCCAGTTTATATCAATATATCAATCAAGTCTTTACTAAGATACCTATTTCCAAACTAATGTACACCCTTAACATACCAAACAAGCCCTTTTATAGACTATATATGTCTCTCCTTTCAATCCTACATGGACCCAAATACCACACCAACAAGGAAATATCAAGTCTATTATGACTTTAATAAATGAGATTATAAACAAGTTGCATATACATAGTAACATTGAGTTTTGGAGAATCACATTTCTTAGTCAATTTGACTCCCAATTGATATCGAATAGAACACGACTTAAAATATTTAATTTTGAATCTCTTTAAGAGATCTGATGCATACATAAGTAGAGAGATGAATAAAATATCATCCAACTACATAATATGGATCCCAAGAAACAAATCCAACTAAAAAAAGTTAGTCATTTGACATGTATCCTTTAACTGCTCCTATAACTAATGAGAGACACACAATTATTCATACTAATAGTTAAGTCATAGACATATAGGACAATCAATTGAACCTTTTTGTGTAGATTATGTGCATAAGTACAACATTCCAATTCATAGCATTCCAGACTATGACAAAGAAATAATTGATGAATCTTCTCATGCAATGACTAAGGTAATTATGTCACATCATACACATACTTATTTATTCTACATACAAGATTTCCATATTACATAAACAAGGATGGTTGCTTCGTGTAACATCCTGCTCTTGCGCGCACTAGGCAAACTTATTCTTTGAGGACACTTTCTTGCAAGAGATCTAGATTATTATACTATTGGGCATTTGATTATGATTATGAGGCGTTATGGATTGATGACATGTATTTTGTTGTATTGACATAGACAGGTGCTATTGAATTGGTTTTCCTGAGTGTGCAGGATTTTGGACCTTGAGGATGCAGAGGCATCAATGAATCCCCTTGGAATCCAGATCGAGTCAGGGAGTGGACTATTGGGGGTTTGATTGTTGTATATATGAAATTTTTTCATCTGATTAGATGATATGATTATGGATATTATTTCTGACATGTTTCGTTGATGATGTAGGATGACGATATCTTGTCGGCCATACTTACATGTGGAGTAGAGGGGTCACGCATGATAACTAGATACGTTGAGGGAGAGGTGTGGACAACATCCCTACCATAGCCTACTGGCACTCTCATCGTGGCTCGAATTGTAGGTTAATGATTACCTAGTTCGAGAAGACCCATGATGCCGTGAGGGCCGACTACCAAAGTCTCTCACGATGATTCTCAAGGGCACGCAATAACGCAGGGTAATTATTCCTTAGAGGCCCTTAGTCTCCCACAAGATCACCTGGTGGAATATTGACTCCAGGTTTTTTTTATGTCTACCAAGTCATTCAAGAGGCGAGTGGCACCCTTGGAGCACGTAGTGCATCCTGAAGGGCATGTCGTGGAAGAAAAAACAGAAAGAGGTGAGTGGCACCCACGTCACGCAAGGGAAACAAAATGAGGCGAGTGTCACCCTTGGAGCACCTAGTGCGTTTTGAAGGGCACGTCGCGTTGTTAAGTAATAAGAGAATAAACCTAGATGGCCTCAAAATGAATAATGTGATGAGAAATATTTAATCAATTTCCGTAATAAAATGTCGCTTAGCCTAGGAAAATAAATCTAGGTCTAAGTGATATTTGTGACATATATATTAAAAATAAAATCGAATAAATAATAATAATAATCATCATTAAACATGTGACAAAAGGGAGTAAGAAATTCGATTAAATTATTAAAATCAAATTATGGAGGGATTTAAATTTTAAAAGGGAAGTATTTGTTTGTCACATATGCTAATTAAAATTTTTACTAAAATGAAAAAGGGGGGAAATGGATAAAGTGTACACTTACTAAATTGAGTTTTATATAAAAAGGGAAAGAGGGAAATTTAAAAGATTTAGGAAACTAAGGGAAAAAAGGGGGAAACATAAAGAGAAAAAGGAAACATAAGGAAAAAATAGAATGACTAACTTGGAAAGGAATATTGCTTTTAAGAACTTTCTAAATTGAACTCAACTAGTAATTTAGTAAGGGGGTAAGTCATTAAATTGTGTAAGGGAATATGGGGACACCTAGGAGCAATTCTAGGAATTCTTTTAGGTGGTTGAGGGAAATAGGAGTAATTAATTAATTAATGAAATTAATGTATGGTGCAATGAAGGGGATGGGTGACACTTGTACATGGAGGATTTTTATGAATTAAATTATTGAACAATAAATTAAATGGGAATTTGGGAAAGTAAATGACTAGAAATGCTATATAAAGGAGGGATGAGGAGGATGATGGATCTATCTTCTGTTATGTGTAATGTTACGCTGCAAAATTTTAGACTTGAATGACTTAGCTTGTGGGAGTTGGGATACCCAACTCGGTGAGGAGTGGTAGTTCAGCCTTGCGAGGCGAGCTGGGAGCTAGTTGTTCTCTATTTTAGTGTGCATGGCCCCTTTGTGTCTTGGGGGGATAAGGGGGAAGAAGAGTACCCTAGCATTGGCTGGGAGGTACTGGTGAAGTATCATCGGTCGACAAGAAGGATCTGCATGAAGTGCGCTAGACAATTACTTAGAGCAGATGACTTGGGCTATGGTACGCTTACTTTGATTCTTCATGGTAGATTCTTATTATACCTTACAGTTTCAATTCTGTATTTTTAATTGGGTAAAGAAAATGTTTGACTTAGCATTTCAACTGAGAACTTAAATTCCCATAGCCTTAAGCTCAATGCTTGACTTGATTCCCTTAGCTTTCGATCCTTGAATGTTGTGATTGTCTGATTGGTTTTATTGATTTGTTGTGAAGAGATGTGTTTTTTTCTTTGTCCTCATCTCTAGTTCGTCATTCAATGCCTGAGTAGTTAGCCAGGAGCCGAATCGACGGTCGTCACTTTGGTGCATAGTGATCTATAGATTATAATGCCCTTCTTTTCTGTGCGTAGATGATGAGAGAAGGATGTTTCTTCCTAGCTTTCCACCCTCATTGATTGATTCATGGTTGATCGATTGGTCTTGTGTTTCCTTATGTTTGATTTTTCTGCCTTGATTGATTCATTTCTAAACAGTTATCCTCTGCGATTGATCTTTGTGTTTCTTTGGGTTCAACATATTTAACACCTCAGTGTTTGTTATATTTTTATGGAAATATCCTCTACATTCAATGCATTCAACCGCGAATTTCTTTCCTCTGCAATTTATTATATTCGGAAGACGATTTTAACTTGCGTTTTAGCACATAAACCACAACGAATCTACCTTGATTTAAAGAGACAAAAAATTTATTTACACAACAATTTTTTTTTGGCATTTGATGGATTGGTAGTTGATTTACTTGCGAATTTCAATTTTATTACACAATGATTTACCGTTTTTTATGGTTAGCCATTGCCAATTTTTTTGACCACGATTTGCACACTTTCAACCATGACTTTCAACCGCACTTTCAACCACATGCCATCTCTGTGTTTCATTATAATGGATGGTGATTTTTACCAGGCGTTCTTGGCCAAAAACAACTTATCCTACACCCAATCAATTGCTTGGTAGCATTGAGCTTCCTAGTCCCACCCGGTCTTGCCAGTGTTTTTACCTGAGGCAACTAGTTTTTTTCACAGTGGTTGTTTAGCGATTTTATACTCCCGAATCTTACAACATTAATTATATCTTTACAATACATGAACACATACTTTCTGCATTTATATCCATAATCCTTTACCTGATTGGCTTGCAACCATTTTTGTTTAGTTACAATCTCCTTCTTTGTATGCAAAAACTTATTGAATGAGAGTAGTAAGATTGTGAATCAGCAAAATAAGATATGTGTTAGACTGTGGCTTTAACTCCAGACCACGTTTGGGCAATTATTACCTGTGCATAATTCCGTGACTATGGGTAGTGTCGTCGATTTTAGTAACCTGCTAATTGTTTTGTGACTTCCTTGAATTCCCTTACTTGACTGATACTGAGGGTGGGACAATGTCTTCTTTGTTTACCGATTTTTTTCTCACGATTAAATTATTTATGACGGATAATATGGTGTGATAGCGTTTCCTTTTTTTTTTCTTTTTCACTTTATAACATGGGTATTTCTGTTGTTCTACGATTCTATCCATTATTGACAGCTCGAGCCTTTATTGTTGACTGCGAATTCACCTGCTACAAACGCACCCTATTTTACCTTTTTCTGAGTGCAATTTCATTACAATTTTAATGTATGTTGACAACAACTCCATACCTTGAATGGCTGCAACTAACTTTGGATAGCCTTATCATTTTCTCCCTTTAAACACTGATATCTCTTGGCTCCTTGATATGTATGCTGACAGTGCATTGTAGAAAATGAAATTATATATGATAGCATTATTAAATAACATTAAGATTAGTTCAATAAATAGCATTTTTACATAGTGAGCAAATTTAGGTTCATTATCTATATTTACCCTCTACTTCAGTTACCGCGATTAGCATTTATGACAGTATCAGTCTATATTTATGACATCGATAAGCATTTATTTTAGTATTAGATGTCATTTGCGATAGATATCAGTTTCAGATATCAATCCTAGTGAGCGGTGATATATACTTTAATGGACATCGAAATTAATATATATATATATATGGAATGGACACTTAATTTACCTTGAATGTGTTCTTGGCTATAAATATAAATGATAATTGCAGCCTGCGCATGCTGACCTTTTTTTTTAATGATTCATTATTTAGTAGCTAATCTATCCTTCATCGTGTTATAATCGGTAGTGTAATTTCCACTCATAATTTAGGAAAAATCATTCCTTGAGTAAAGATTGGGAATCCTTATCGATTATTGTCTAGTCTTAATTTTGGATTAAATGATAAATTCTTTAGAAGTTTTTCATTCTAGGGTTATGGCTTCCTTGTTTAGTGTTGAACCAGAAAGGGTAAAAGTGTTGATTAAGTGGATTGATAAAACCCCCTTTTAAATAGAAGGGTATATCGTTCCCTGAAGATTGTTCTGTTTAAATTTTAGATCGATAAATTGCTTGTGCTTGAACATTTTTTATGGTGGTTAATGGAATCCACCTAGGACGTTGTGCCATAAAAGGCACCCACCTGAGAAAAGCCTTGTGAGAAAACAAGAAACCCTTTGGTTAGTTGTGCAAATTTAAGTTGGAGTGATGTCATCTACATTTTGTTGACCCATTGCTTATGGGCGTAGGTGTCGTCTTCTTCCTAGTTATTTTAGCTCCTAGCGTGTTGGATTTACCTCGAGTTCTTGGTCCAGATAGGCTGTTATGCGCCAGGGTTATCATCGTGCCTATCACCTGGGGACGGCATGATTCTTGATGAGGGGATCATGGCGCGCCCTATTGGATATAGGTGAAGGATAACTTGGCCGAGTCTGTGGTTCCCATTGAGGGTGTTGTTGATCGTTGTAAGTTCGTTGTTGGAGCTTGGGTTTTAACGCCTTCTTGCATTTGGTTTTGCGTGCCATAGAGGTTCTAGTGACTGCTCATCGAGACCATTGTGTCGGGATTGTGATGTTGTCCTTAGCTTATAGGCATTGTCATGTTTCTTTTGGGTGAGGGGACATTTCTATAATTGATTTACGCATGTTTCATCCAATTGATCGTTGTTCAGTGCATGGAGTCGTTTCTTTCTGTTTCCCAATATGAGCGCGTGGGTTAGTCATTAGGTTGTGTGGTTTAACTGTGTGTCGTCATTACCTTCCTGCCTGAATAAAGAAAAATAAATATGCACTTTCTATTTCACTGGTATTCGTAACGATAGAGGTCGTTACACTTTGTATAAATAACATCATTAAAATATGCATGTAAGAAAGGAAACTCCACATGCATCTAATGTACCTCCCAACTAAAACTTGTAACAAGATAAAGAATCACTAAAAAAATTCATCTTACCTATAAGATAAAAAGTATTTGCGTAATTAATTCCTCAATCCTAAGAAAAATTCTATGGTACCAAATTAACATTAAGTCATTCAATAATACCAATAAAAGTAAAACCAAGGATGGTATTTTCCTAGTCATGGCCCATTATCTATAATCTCGTTGTTTTTTTGGAAAAAAAACTAGAGTTGAAAAAGGGATTCTTTCTTTTTGTAAAAATAAAATAAAATGGTTGAAAAAGGGATTCCATGAAAGTGCTATAAACACAACCAAGATCAGAAGAAAATGAGTACCAACTAAATAAAAGACTAAAATTTAATAAAAAGATAGAATTTATCTTCATTCTAAAAACATTTGGGAACTCTATAGAAACTCCCTCTTTATTTGGAAACTTTAGTAAGCATACAATTCATTAAAAGCAAAAGAATTAATATAAAAGTAAAAAATATAAATATGTAATTTAAATTTTTTTAATTTCACATGAATTATAAATTTTTGGGTTATATTTGATAAATTGAAAATTAAAATATAAATTTTTTTATTTTTTAAATTATAAATTATATATATAAATTATCATTTTGATTTGATAATATTTATTTATTTTAAAATTATTTTGATAATCTTTAATAAATTTATTTGTAAACTTTCAAAC
This sequence comes from Picea engelmannii, assembly GCA_009831015.1. NCBI lineage: Eukaryota > Viridiplantae > Streptophyta > Pinopsida > Pinales > Pinaceae > Picea > Picea engelmannii. The sequence goes on along the minus strand of ML809745.1, from coordinate 30,269 downwards.
AAAATTAAAATAATTATTCATTACATTTAAATACCTATTCAACATTACATTACATATGAATTTGTCTACTCAAAATAAAAATAATCAATACACTTAAATACCTATTCAACATTACATATGAATTTGTCTACTCAAAATAAAAATAAAATATATTGAAAACAATATAATGATATTCATTTATATAATTTTTTAATTTATAAATCCACATAAATTAAATAAATAGATGAAATATTATAAAAAATTAAATTCTAAGATGATTATATATTATCTATCCTATATTTAATTACTCTATCTTATATTTATATTCTATATTGACATGTTGAAATGAATTATGCTTTACTATTACAATTTTTTTCTTTAATTTTTATGCATCAACTATGTCAATATAGAATATAGAATTTTTATGTACCTTGCAAATTATATTTAATTACTCTATCTTATATTTATATTTTATATTGACAAGTTGAGATTAATTATGCTTTACTATTATAAAAATTTTCTTTAATTTTTATGTATCAACTATGCAAATTAGTTAATGTTTTTCATATTTGAAAAAGACTATTAGTTAAGTTTAACAATTCAAATATATTTGATGTTGTTTAACCTTTTTATGTTTTTCGTATTTTGACAGAATCTAACAATATAAAACAAGATTAAATATTTTTTTTTGTTTCTTAAATTGTACTTTTGAATGTATAAATGAACTCAACTTATTGAAAAAAATTAAAGAAGTCAAATTATACATACTTAAACACCCAAATATATAGATACAACAATTTCGAATTAAATTTTGAAAAAAAAAAAGAATAAAAAAATTAAATTAAAACTTTATAAAATTAATTTAAAGTAAACACTATCCTTATGACTCACCCGATTCACACAAAAATAATAGACGAGTTAAACTAGCGGCTGAGAACGCCGAAAGGTATCCACTAAGAACGTTGAAAGATATCCACGCTCGAAAATGAAAAGCTCCATGCTCATACAATAGGTGGGTCGGCCAACCATCGAATATGAAAAGCGCGGACATATATGAAAAGCACGGACATCTGAGGCGCATGGACAGCTGAAGAGGAAGTTGAAGTAGTGTCCGTGAATAATTCAAACATGGCAATTATATGGTGCTATAGTAATTTCTTAATATGATTAGGTAAATGTTAAAAAGTAAACAGATTAACTGATGCATTCAAAAATACAAGGAAGTTATGAAGAGTAAATCACATTCATTGATTTGGGAGGACGACTAAAAATATGCCAACATCTTCAATTGTTAGCCATCGGATTAGAATTTTAGATGAAAAGGTCATTAATCATGCCCATTGTCAATAGATATAGGCCTTTAGACGTAATAAAAATAATTGAATCTTCTTTAAGATGATGGATGGAGTACATGATGTATCTTTACCCCAGATTGTTGTTCCTTGTGTTTTCCATATAAGATTATTAAATGTTTCCATGTATTTCTTGATGTCTGAGCCATGTATTGGTATTTCGCTCTTGAAATCATTGAGAATGTGATGGGTGTTGATCTTCTAATAAAGAGTATTGATTTCCTTGTTTTTATCCCAGCTCTTAAAAGTGTATAGGGAGGTCAAAATGATGTGGTATTGTTGACCGGCCCAACAGTAGATACAAAGAAAGAAAAGGTGTGGCTCTATCGAGTTCACCTTTGATCAGTGAAAGATCCATTTGCTGGAGTGTAAGTGTGGAATACAGAATCTTCTAATATACCTTGTTGTAAAAGTGTGAGTATAGGACTTAGGAGCATTTGTGTCTCTTCCAGGTATGTTGGGGTGAATTCTGTCGGTGTTGAAAGGTTAAAGGTGAGGTTTGGTGACGGGTTGAAGATGTGATTCTGTGTGAGTATTAATATAATATTTTATTGTCTTTTATTAATAATTATAAATGTAATTGAAACATAATTGTAAAATCAAGGTCAAGAGAATAGAATTCAAATCCGAAATATAACAGTAGGCCATAACATATAATTCTAATAACATACTAACAAATATAACAGTAAGCCATAGCATAGAATTCTAATAACATACTAACATTTCATTTGATAACAACAATATTAACATAATAACAGTTCATTCCATAACAACAATACAATTTAAATTCTAACTTTCATCTGATAACAACAATATTAACATAATAACAGTTCATTGCATAACAACATAACAATTGAAATTCTAACTTTTAGATCGTTTGGCCTCTTCTCCTTTATTTTCGTTCTGAATGTTCAGCATTTCACGAATACTTTGAACGGATTTCCCCTTAATCTTGTTAGCAATACGTTCACATATAAAGTCTAGAAGGTTGTGGATATCCAGGTACCGGGCAGCCTTCAAGAGTTCGATGAGTGTGTACTTATCATCTTCAAGAAGAGGCTGGACGAACTCAAGATCCCATTTTCTAACGGTAGCAGCGGGTGTATCGGGAGTAACAAGGACATGGTATCTGCAATAATCGATGACAAGACCTAAAATCTTGCCAGAAACGTTTTTCACAGTAATGGTCTTCCTCTCACTCTCAGTCTCTCTGAGATGCTCATCAACATTGATGGCCATGTCTAGGAGCTTAGACAGTGAAGCCACGGCGGTATCCACGATGTATATTTTTCCATCCGAGCTCTGTAATGTCACTTTATTATTGTCTGCCATGGCTATTGATCTCGTCTTCCCTTGGATCCTTCCTCCTTCTATTTATAGCGGAATGAAGGCAACAAGATTTTACAGCCGGCTATTGATCTGGTCTTCCCCTGGATCCTTCTTCCTTGTATTTATACTGGAATGAAGGCAACACAAATTTTGTTAAATATATTGTACCCTCAATAGTCTTACTATACACTGCCAGCTGTACTTGACAGTTGTATTTTCTATTTTTGTCTTGCTTGAGCATATTTAGCTCAACCATCTTGCATTGTAACAGAGTTCAGTACTTCTTCATACATTTCAATATACCGTTCTATTATTTCTCTCTGCATTTCTCTTTGCTTCACAATTTATCATGGTATTAGAGCTTCAACAGTAAGCCTCTTCACACAGTCTGGAGAGCCACACGATCCTCACAGAGCAGAGCTTACACGCATCTTGAGAGCACGCGACACAGACTTTTCACAAGGTTTGGAAAGATGTCTATAATCCTCTCTAAAGATTGTCGTAAGAAACTCACGCGAGGTTGCAGAGCGCACTATGCTCGAAAGAACGAGGAAGCAGAGACTGAGAGAGAAGAAACCCTAAAGATTCTTGTAATATTTTCAAGAATCGTCAAATATTGACGAAGAAAAGCCGGAGGAGGCGAGAAATTTTAAAGAACTCGAAGATTTCGCTCACATCTGTTAAAGATTGAAGCAATAAATACAAAATTCGTAAAATGCTTTCAATCTTTGAAAGATTCACAATTTTTTCTTCCGCAGGAGAAAATTCCGTCAAATTCGGGAAAGCTTGCGTAAAACACGCAAGGAATAACCATTGTTGGCCATAAGAGTCGTCCTGTGAATGGATCCAAGGCGGGAAACCAGTTCAGAAGGGACGAGGAGAGCGCGGAAAAGGCGAAAGCATTTCAGCCGTCAGATCATGCGCAAAGGACCGACAGCCATTAGATCAACAAGAAGGTGCACGACGTTTAGTCGTTTGAAGCGCCAAGAAGAATTTTTTGACTTGTAAAGTCACGAAGTCCCGACATCATCTGGACCGTTGGATAAGAAAGATCGTGAGCCGTCAATCCTCATCACATCGCAAAATCGGGAATCGGGAGTTGGACGAGCAAAAGTTATTTGCACTCCAAAACTCTGATACGCGAAATCCCGAGAAGACTTGTGAGCCGTCCATCTCAGAGGACAGGTGGTGGCAGATCCAAGCCAACACTCCATCTCCATTTCGGATTTTGGGGTTTTCAAAGACCATTGCAACAGGACTTCGCAACTGCGAAATCACGATACGCGATATAGCGATAAGATCTCAGTCGTCCGTTTGTCCAGACACGTGGCGAACATCGTAGCACCCGTCGAAATTTTGACATTCAGGGTTTCAAGTTGACAGACACATTGTGTCAACGGAACATCGCAAGTCACGATATCCCGAGGAGGAATCAGGACTGTCCATCTCTCCCGGGCGTGTGGCGTAAATCAGGGGACTCGGGAAAAGTCCCGACAAAGAAAGGGCCATTGGCATATCGGGATACGGCAAATTGCAAATCCTGAGGACAAGGATCTCGTGCACTTCAAAATCGTGAAGTCTGAAATCCCGACAGGAGGAACCCTCCATTTGCGGGGCCCAGCTGACATCATCTCATCAAACGAGTCAATCAACGCATCGGCATTTCACGGATCCTAGAGACGAGATGTCCGAGACACATCAAATCGTGAAATCGCGAGGAGAGAGCATGACCGTCCATCTGCTGGGACGCGTGGCAGAGATCAGAGGAATAGGGAAAGTCCCGAAAGGAACACGCCATCGGTAAATCGGAGATCGGGGAATCAAGGAGACAGAAGAGCTCGACATCAGAACTCGTGAAATCCCGATTCGCGATATCCCAATAAGATCTGGACCATCAGATCACAGCACGATTTGGACCGTTGAAAAGTCCAAAGGCAATTTTTTTCATTTCAGCATTTTGAAAGGCAAACAACAGGAAAATCCCGTAGCATTTTAAAAGAAAGGTGTGTGGTCACATTGCAAGGAGACAAAGGGCCGATTCAAGCCCGATAAGCTCCCATCGGCCATCGGCAAATCGACGTTTCACAGATCGGAGGTAAATACAAAATTTTCCTCTGTACTTCTGCAAATTTTTTTAATTAATTCAAAAATCATGCCGTTGTCTAGCAATCTAGGCCCAACTCAGGGTCCGATTCTTCTGGGTAAGAATTACAAATTTTGGTCTCTTTGAATGAGGTCGCTCTTGCAATCACAAGAGTGCTGGGAACCAGTGGATCTTGGATATGTGGAACCAGATCCATCCGCCCTCACTGCCATGACAAATGCATAGAGAATTGCTCAGGCAACTCTCAAGACCAAAGAAAACAAAGCGAAATTCTAGATTCAGAACTTTGTGGATGATTCGATTTTCTCGAAAATCACAGGTGCTGGTACTTCCAAACAGGCCTGGGACATCCTCAAATCTTCCTAGCAAGGAAATGACAGAGTCAAAATAGTTAAACTGCAGACCTTGTGGATGCAATTCAAGACTCTAAGGATGACAGAGTCTAAAACAATGGATCAGTTCATGACCAGAGTCATGGGAATCGTGAACCAGATCAGACTGATTGGTGAAACCATCACTGATCAATGAATTGTTGAGAAAATTCTCAGAAGTTTACCCAATAAATTTGAAATGGTTGTAACAGCCATCCTTGAATCCAAGGATATGTCAAGATTATCCACAGATGAACTAATTGGTTCTTTGGTGACACATGAGACAAGACTGCATCTCACAGATGAGTCAATCTCAAATGCCTTCAAAACTCAATTCTCCTTCAGCAGAGGGAGAGGCAGAGGAAGAAGCAGAGGTCACCAAGGAAGAGGGAATAATCAAAATAACTCTCATTCCACTGGAGGCAATAGACAACAATATCCGAATCAAAATTTCCAAGGTCAAAGAAATCAACAACAATATCAACATCAGAATTTCCAGCCTCAAAGAGGCAGAGGGAGAAGGTCTAATGACAAAAATAGCATACAATGTTATTACTACAAAAAGTATGGGCACTCTGAATCTGAGTGCAGGAAGAAGCAAGCAAATCAACTCTCAGGCATAGCACATGTGTCAAATCATATGGGAGACACCTCAAGAGGTATGTTTCTCTCATGCCACAAAACTGAACAACAACCTAAAGATCTCTGTTTGCTGGACAGTGGATGCAGAAATCACATGACAGGTAACAAAGACTTACTTTCATGCCTTGATTCTTCAATCTCATCTGATATTACACTTGGAAATGATCATTTAGTCAAAGTTCAAGGAAAAGGAACTGTTCCTATTCTTACTAAACAGAATGTAAAGAAAGACATATGTAATGTTTATCATGTTCCAGACTTGAAACATAACTTGTTAAGTGTAGGAAAGCTCATTAAAAAAGGATATAAGGTACTTTTTGAGGGAGCATCTTGCAAAATCTATGATAGAAAACCCAACAGAAAATTGATTTCTGAAATCTATATGACTCCAAATAGGATGTTTCCCCTTACCCTCAGAACTGCAAATATGAGTCAACCTTATGCACAGAGTGCATCAACCCTGAATGAAACAATGGTTTGGCATACAAGATTTGGAAATCTACCATTTCAGAGTCTAAGTCTTCTTCAGAAAAACTCCATGGTCAAAGGTCTACCTATCTTTAAAGAGAAAATTCCCCCATGTGAGTCTTGCATACTTGGAAAACACAAGAGAACTAGTTTTCCACAGTCTTCCAATCAAGCCAAACAACATCTTGAACTAGTTCACACTGACCTATGTGGACCAATGCAAATAGATTCAATAGGTGGTAGTTTTTACTTTCTAACATTTATTGATGATTTCAGCAGGAAAATATGGATCTATTTTCTCAGACACAAGTCTGAAACATTTATAAAATTCAAAGAATTCAAGGAAGAAGATGAAAAACAGAGTGGCAAATTTCTCAAAGTACTCAGGTCGGATGGAGGAGGAGAATACAACTCTAGAGAATTTGCAAATTTCTGCAAATCTCAAGGCATCATCATCCAGGCAACAACAAGGTATACTCCACAGCAGAATGGAGTGGCTGAAAGAAAAAATCAGACCATCATGAATATGGTAAGAACACTTCTCAAAGAGAAATGTTTGTCAAATACTTTTTGGGCTGAAGCAGTAGCATGCTCAGTTTATCTTTTGAACAGATCACTAACCACCAGTCTACAGATGAAAGTTCCCCAAGAAGCATGGAGTGGGACAAAGCTCAATGTAGCTCATCTAAGGACATTTGGATGCATAGCAT
>ML809745.1:7452-21910 GCA_009831015.1 Picea engelmannii | reverse complement strand
TTCACAAGAAAAGTAAACACATTGACACTCGGTTTCATTTCATACGCGAGCTAGTCAATAATGGTGACATTGCACTACAATTTTGTGGTTCTCGAGATCAGCTTGCTGATATCTTTACAAAGCCACTAGGAAAGTCAGTTTTTTATTTTCAGATACAACACTTAGGCATAGTTAGTGCTGATGATTGTAACTATTGAGTCTAAGAGGGAGTGTTAAATATATTGTACCCTCAATAGTTTGACTGTACACTGCCAGCTGTACTGGATAGTTGTACTTTCTATTTTTGTCTTTCTTGAGCATATTTAGCTCAACCATCTTACATTGTAACAGAGTTCAGTACTTCTTCATACATTTCAATATACTGTTCTATTCTTTCTCTCTGCATTTCTCTTTGCTTCACAATTTATCAAATTTAACTCTATTTACTGCCGACTCATATATAAAACATACTCTTTCCTTGGTCAAAAGAAAGATCGCATCTTTTCGTAAAGAACTTCCGGGTCGGCCAAGTTGGGACTGCCAATATGCTAGCATGTTTATATATTTTCCTATATAAGTTTAATAAATAATTAAATAAATTTAAAAAGGATGAAAAATATAGTATTATACGGAAAATTTATGAGATGATGCTCAAGAAAAATTATTTGGAGGAGTTGATACAAAGTGTTTTTCATCTCATACTTCCACCAATTTCTTGGGATTATTTTTTATTGAACCTAACATAGAATATTAATAATAGTGTTCATATTGAAGTCTACATATTGGTTGACATTTATTTAGAATTTAAATTATTCATGTCTATATATTTATAGTTTTACATGCATGAGTTCAAGTTTGGATAGTTTTCATAATAGATTTTAAAAAATTTTGAAAATCTTTAGTGTGAAGGTTATGTTTTTTGTAGATCTCATTTTCTTTAATAACTGTTTTTTCCTAAAAAATGTAAGAAATAGTTGAATGTGACAAATAGAGAATATAAATAATACACAGACCATCCACAATTAAAAAAATATATAACTTCAAAAACTCAACACGGGAGAAAATCTAACTAGAAGGTGAGGTCTTTCACTCTCTTTTCTTCAAATGCAAGTGCAAAGAAAGAGACCCTATTTGTGGAGTTTCCCTACATTTGGCCTATATGGATGATAAATAATATTTGCCCCTTTGTTATGCTAAAATAATACCACTCTTAGAGTTTTTTCTTAGCTATGAAACAATATACAATGCAAAAGAATGGAACCCCTTCTTCTCCAAGTGGCCCGGTATAGCTATGGAACAAGATACAATGCAAAAGAATGGAACCGCTTCTCCTAATAGTCTAACCCTAACCCTAGGCTATGTTATTACAATACAATACAATACATAGCCTAATAGTCATCTAGGGTTAGGGTATTAACTTCGTCAACCTTTAATTAGTGATCACATTTGGGCCTTTATAGAATGTTCTGGAAAATCTACTATGTGGCTAGACCCACATGCTTAAGTAATGAGGGTTGATGTGACATCCACTCACACCATGGTGATCAATACGGTAATTCAACTTGCAAGAGGCATAACTTTCGGATAAGAACATTGATGAAATCAATTCTTTCCCTATTGGAAATCTATCGGTGTGTATAATATAGTCAGTGGATCCATTGTAAGGTTTCAACAATAAAATGTGTCACTTGATGCCTAAAAATGGCTCTAGAATATTTCAAATGGTTTTTTGGACACAAATTTCCAAACTACAACCAACTGCTAAAATGGCTCTACAAATTTATTCCTACAATTTTTTAACCCATTACACATAGAGATAATTGAAAAATAATACAATAATTGAATAAGAATCATACCTTCCCATTTAGGGAGGATTTTTGTCCCCAAGATATTTATTGAATGATGTGAAGAAATTATCCCCTACCTTTTCCTTAGAGTACCACTTTTTTTTTTAAATTTTCTTTTCAACCTAATCTACCAAAGGTCATGTTTCCCCTTTATTGTAATTGTGGACCACTTCTGCAAAATTGTGTCCTCTACCAACTCTACCTGAGCCTCTCGTGCTAAGTCCACTATGGAAGGTAAGACCCGCTCCTTCTCCTGATCCAACAAGTAAGGCTCATAGAGTTTGATATTCTTCACATTCACTATTGTGTAAATGTGCATGTATGGGTGTACACTAAGTTTGTAGGTGTTATCACCCACGTTCTCCAATATTGAAAGGGTCATACCATAAATCCTTGATATTCTTACCAGGACTTTGTAGTCTTTCTTTGTTCAGCTATAACCAAACTTTGTCTCCCACTTTGAATGATTTTTATGTTTTTTGTTAATCATGCCGTGCCTTGTACCTTTCCTGTCACTTTTTTAGTGTCTCATGTACTTGCAAATATTTTTGAAAAACTCCTATGACTTTAATGCTTCTCCGATGGTGTCTTCCCTCACTCCTCATTGCTTTCGATAAACAAAATCCAAAGGCAAAGGTTGAAAATACCCAATACAAGTTTCAAAAGGGGACTTACGAGTAGAAGTGTGGACTACTCTGTTATATGAGTGTTGAACATAGATCATATTTGCATCACAGGTTTTCGGATGCCTCTCATTGTATCTCGTCAAAAGATACACCAAATTCCTATTGACTACTTTTGTTTGTGGATGGGATGCTATGGAATATTAATTAAATATTGTTTTAATTAATTACTTCTAAAATATTACAAAAAATATAAGAACTAATGTTGATAATAGTTTTTATGAAATATTGATTAAACATTTTTTTAATTAATTACTTCTAAAAATATTTTTAAATACAAGAAAGAATGTTGATAATTATTTCCATAAAATATTAATCATTGGGTTTTAATATTAAATATACAATTTTATTTAATAATAACAACACCAACAACAAAATAAAAGAAATTTAAAAATTAAAATAAAGAGGATACTTGATATGATCCTTTATCCCCATAATGTCATTTAATTTAATTTTGATTTAATTTTATTGTTAAATCCAAATATTTAACCACCACTTAAATCTCCATCAATCTAAATATATGAAAAAAGAGCCAAGGTACAATCAATATGAGAAAATGCTAAATATCAAACATATTTATATATTTGTTTCTATTCATGATCATCCATGTGTTTTATATTCTATAATTAACATGAATATAATAGATTGAATAAGTATAATGAAAAAAAAAAAAAAGTGGTATATTGGATTTAGTTACACCTTATATTTCACTTAAAAAAAAATGTAGGATAAACCATATCACTATTAATATACCTAGATTCATTATGACCTAAATCTTTGGAACTTGATCTAGCCTACCACATTGAATGCAAGTAATCTATATATAAGTAGCAAATGTTAAATATCAAACCTATTTATATATTTGTTTATATTCATCATCATCGATGTGTCCTATATTCTAATATTAACATCAACATAATAGATTGAATACCTATAATGAAAAATGTGGTACATTGGATTCAGTTACACCCTATATTTCACTCAACAAATATAGGATAAACCATATCACTACTAACATTCCTAGATTCACTATGATCAAGACCCTTCAACATAATAGATTGAATACCTATAATGAAAAATGTGGTACATTGGATTCAGTTACACCCTATATTTCACTCAACAAATATAGGATAAACCATATCACTACTAACATTCCTAGATTCACTATGATCAAGACCCTTGAAACTTGATCTAGCCTACCACATTGAATGCAAGATTTTCTATAACATAAAATGTTTTTTAGTAAGTAATGATTAAAATTATAGATGCAAGTCTTCATGAAATAAATTCTTATTTTCATTATTATATAAAAATAAAAAATTCTGTAATTACAACTTATTGAGGGTTTATTGCTATTTCTTTTCATCTAGGTTTGTAAAGTCTAGGAACTCAACATTTGATGTAGTTACTTGTTAATCAAAAGTTTGAGCTGAAGATTTCAATTGAAAAAGATGAAAAATATAACATTATATGGAAAATTTATATGATGATGCTAAACAAAAATGATTTAAATGAATTAATACAAAATGTTTCTCATCTAATCATTTCGACTTCCACCAATTTGTTGATGTTATTTATTATTAAACCTAACAAAAAATTACTAATAAAAGTGTTTATTTATTATTTAACCTAACACAAAAATACTAGTAAAAGTGTTCATACTAAAGTCTAAACATTGGTTGATATTCATTTATAATTTAATATATTCATATGTACATATTTATAGCTTCCTTTGCATGGTTTAGGTCTATATCGCACAAATATCATACACAAATTTGGGACGCATTGTGATTACATACTCAATTTGTAGTTTTATATGACATTGGAACATTCAAGTTATAGTATACTAGTTTGATGGATAATGGATATTTACGAAATATAAATTGAATTGGGATTGATGCATATCTCCAAATATTTTTTAGTAATATTAAATTCATAACCTAGATGTGTTTAATTCCCAGTAAAAGGGAAATGATTTTGATTAATAATACAAATAGGACCATAATACGAAAGGAAATCCATCAATATGAGATGATGAATCTTAAAATGATAATTCTTCCTTCACCTATTTCAATATCAGGTGTTTGTAGGGACATATATCTTTTAATTGTCTTCCTCAATTTGTCAACCAACAATGCACTATACTCTATTGGCTCTTCTTTCATGGTGGATATATGTGTTGGTCGTTGCGAAGAGATACTTGAATACCATTAGCTCAGATACAAACACAAAGATACAAACACAAACATTAGAGATTTGGAAGATATTCAAGTGAAAATTCTAAAGTTTTGATTACAGAGTTATTTTTTTATATTTAGTTAAAAATTTTAAAGTTTTGATTACAAAGTTATTTTTTTATATTCAACTAAAAATTCTAAAATTTTGATTATAAAGGTTTTTTTCTTTTTTCTTTTTTCTTTTTTCTTTTATACATTAGTTTTTACAACATTTTTTCCAAATCATGATAATTGTGTCATATAAGGAATTCATACAAATGAAAAAAATATGAAGTATAGAAAACGTAGTAGCTCATTTTCCTAAAGAAATATTAGTTGAAAAAAATATAAATTACAAAAAACATAATATCTCATTTTTCTAAGAAAACGTAGTAGCTCATTTTCCTAAAGAAAGATTAGTTGAAAAAAATATAAAGTACAAAAAACATAGTATCTCATTTTTCTAAAGAAAGATTAGTTTCTAGATATTGTCCCCCACCATAGTATATATATCATATTTTCGGCAAGTTTTCAACAAGTGTTGGATTTTATAGTGAGTTTAAAAAGGAAAAAAATTTCAACATAATTTTAAAGACCAAAGATATCAATGGAAAATGTAATGAGTATGCATGTAAGGATTACTTCAAAACTTTTCTTTGAAAATAGGAGTTGGAAAAATGTAAATGCTTCCAAAAAAAAATAAGGATTCAATTTGATGTAAAAATATAGGGGTTAGTTAATTAATTGGGATTGGAAAATAACGTGACTATGGGAACATGGATTCAAAAGTTGAATTGTCTTGTTTCAATGAATATATCTCATGTTATAAATAATGTACTATTTTTTTCTCAAGGATGGGATTCAAATATTTTTGGATTTAAGTTATGCAAACAAATTGTATTTGATAAATCTAATAAATTATGCAAAAGAAATTCATGAGAAAGAATAATAATCCGAGAAAAAATAATATACTGAAATATGGTCTCCTTTCATAATGCCTCTTATATAATAGATGTAACAAACATGGCATAACTAACATAAAATATGGCCTTGCTAGAAACTGATAATAGATGTAACAAACATGGCATCACTAACATAAAATATGGCCCTGCTAGAGACTTAGAGAATGATTTTTAATAAAATATGAATAACTAAAGAATGATCACCTTAGTTCCAAAATACATCATGCATGATTAATGGAAGTCACATAAAATTTTAAGAGAATGAGAAAAACAATTATGCACAAAAGTATAAAGTAAAAGGTTGAAATAATGAGATAAAAATTCATTCATTGCATATTCACACTTATATTTGGAATCATGTTTTTGGGGCAGAGGGTTAAAAATATGAAATTAATACATACTCACTTATATTAAATTTTGATCTAAAATATGAGGTAAAATGAAATTGTGGCAATGTGTTACTCTTCCCATATGTGATTTTTTTAACTTGAAAATTAATTAGATACCCTCACATGGAGAGAAAAGAAAATATATCTCAGAATGTTGCTATGAACATGAAACTATTTCATCATTGACATCCTCCTTTTACTAAACAAGTTAGTTTTTAGGAAAAGATATTCAAATTGATTTGATTATAATGGTAGGTGATTCTTGAGTAAAACTTAGAGAACTTGGGAGACTATAGTAGGCGAGGAAGAGAAATGGAAGAGGCGGTTGAGGGATACAAGATAGAGGAAAATGAAGAGGGTAGTGGGGGTGGGGGAGCATAAAATGATGAGTTGGGAGAAATAAAAAGAGAAGAGGAAGAGGAGTGGGGAAGAAAAAAAATAGTGGTAGAGGGGAAGAGGAAGAGGAATATATAGGAGGAATTGACGGAGAATAGGGATATAATGAGAGGAATAGGAAGGAGTGTAGGGAGAGGAAAAGGGAGAGAGGGAGAGGGAGAGGGAGAGGAAAGAGAAGAGGGAGAGAAGGAGAGAAGGAGAGTGTAACATCCTGCTCTTGCGTGCACTGAGAGAACTTATTCTTTGAGGACACTTGCTTGCAAGTGATCCAGATTATTATACTATTGGTCGTTTGATTATGATTATGAGGCATTATGGATATGATGTTATGTTATTTTGTTGTATTTACATAGACATGTTCTATTGAATGGGTTATTCTGAGTGTGCAGGACTTTGGACCTTGAGGATGTAGAGGCATCGATGAAACCCCTTGGACTTTAGATCGATTCAGGGAGTGGACTGTTGGGTTGAATATTGGTGATGTGACATATGTACTTATAGTATATGTTATGATGATTGATTATTATTGCTAACATGATTCATTGATGGATGCAGGGTGACGATAGCTTGTCGACCAGACTCACATGTGGATTAGAGGGGTCATGCATGACAACCAGAGACTTTGAGGGGGAGGTGTAGGAGAAACCCTTCCATAGCCTAATAACACTCCTATCGTGGCTCAAACTGTAGGTTAACAACTACCTAGTTCGAGAAGACCCATGATGTCGTGAGGGCAGAGTGCGACAGTAGCTCACAATAATTCTAAGGGGCGTGCAATAAGGCAGGGGCCTTATTCCTTAGAGGCTCTTAGTGCCCCACAAGATCACCTAGAAAATTATTGAATCCAGGGGTTTTTGATGTCTACCAAGTCAGTCAAGAGGTGAGTGGCACCCTTGGAGCACGTAGTGTGTCCTGAAGGGAAAGTCGCGCAAAAAAAATAGGAGGCGAGTGGCACCCTTGGAGCATGTAGTGCATCCTGAAGGGCACGTCGCGTAAGGAAAACAGAAGGAGGAAAGTGACACCCTTGGAGAACATAGTGCGTCCTGAAGGGAACGACGTGCAAGGAAAATAAAAAGAGACGAGTGGAACCCTTGGAGCACCTAGTGCATCTTGAAGGGAACTTCATGATTTTAACTGGTAAAGTGAATAAACCTAGTTAACCACAAGAAACGCAAGCAAGGCAAAGTTTTTGTTTTTTTTTTTAGGAGGGAAGGAAACAACAACACAATTAACCACACCCTGACGACTAACACAATGACTGTGAATTAGGAAACAGTCAACAACGACTCTGCATGCTAGCACATCGATCAACTAGGAGAAACAAGCATAAATAAAGAAGGACGACTACCCTCCCGACACAAACATGACAACGCCTAGAAGCTAAAGGAAAACATTGACCCTCCCTACACAACAACCTCGACGGCTAGTAACTAGAACCTCTAGGCATGCAAACCAAAACGTGTTAAGGCATTGCAACCAAGCACTAACTTTGATTACAATGAATAGACGCCTGCATGAGGAAGCCCAAAATCTGGCCAGGTTACCATTCGCATCTATCATCAGGGTGCGCAGTGATCCCCTCATCAGGAATTGTTCTGTCACCAGGTGATAGGCGTGTCAATAACCCAGGCACAACATAACCTATCTGGTCCACAGACTCAAGACAAATCCTACACGCTAGGAGACCGAAATAACTAACAAGAAGATGATACCCACACACCCAAGAAACAAGTCGATAGAGCGCAAGATGATCATCACTTGATTTAACTTGTGCGAATGACTGAAGGAGACTATGAAAAACCTCCCCTTCCAGCTCGATCTAAGGCGCAAGGCACATAATCGCCAAGGTAACTGTTAGCCATTAATAGTTTTAATTGATAAAACTACTAGTCCCTCAACCAATAAGCTCGTGGAAGATAATCAACTATTACGCCAATGAAAAAACATCTAACAGTCCTAAAATTCAACATTTATCCTTGTCTAACAAATGATAATCCCATAAGTTTTTATGAAAACAAGTAAATTTTAAAACTTTTATCCATTTAGCATTAACAAATTTATTAATTTCTTGTGTAGCAAATGTACTTTTCTTTTCCTCGAAGTTCACTTCACCTTAAAGGAGATGTTAGTTAGTGGACTTAATTAAGCCTCTTAGATGAAGTAGCTAAGTATAAAAATCATTGACCTGACAATATATGAAACAAAATCTATGCTGTCATAAATTTGTTGTCTATAAATTTTGTCCAATGGAGTCACTATCTGTGTCGGCACAACTCACCCAACAAATAAATCGTGACCAAAATTATTCAATCTCTATGTCACCTCTGCGCTGAACAAAATTGAAAATGTTGTCCAAAATGTCATTGTTAACAACGATATCTTTGTATAATTATAAATGATATAACAGAACTAAAGTGAGATAGCAGAACTAATAGAATGATAATGATGTCCAATATTTTAATATAGAAGAAAAAAAAGGGATATTGATGTCCCATATTTCAATATAACAGAACTTAAAAATGACAAGGCTATCTATTATCAATAACATTAAAGATGAAGGTAAACAACATTAAATATGAAGGAAATATGTTGACAACCATTTTGCTACCCAAATGCAGGGAATGAAATGCCATTAGCTGGGGGGGAAATTTTGCCAAACGCAGAGGGGTTCACTGAAACTCAGGTATCAACATGGAAATTCATGGGTAAATGCATTGCGGTGTAATGTGCCCTGAATTTGTTGAGTAAGGTTATATCAAAGGTACATTAACGGATTTCACTGGTAAAATTCGTGTTGAACAAATGCAGGTACAACAATCCAAGAAAACTGGAGGTGCACTTCCTTTGTCTGAACAAGGTTAAAAAAAAACATTGTCTGATACAGTTCACTATCTGTAGTCAGTCTAATGAATACACGATGATGATGTCAATCTCTGTCATAAGAATACCCAACACACAAAGGCTGCCATATATAAAATCATTGGATGTAGATTGTTGGCTAACAAGCACACAACTTACAAATCGCTGCGATAAACTACATATAAAATCGCTCTAAAAAACATTCATTTCACAGTCCCCAATACCTATTCAATGGTTATCTAACTGTAAATTCTATGGGTGTCTATTAATAATCAACTGATGTTTATTACATATGATTTTGTAGTTTATTAACGTTGTTGTCTATTAATTATTATAATGATGATGTATAAGTTATCACTGGTAGGAATGTTGTTGATTCATTCGTTCTATGGACAATAAAATCGTGACATAGTGCACATAAATTACTATCAAACAACCAACATAATTCACTGTCAACTAGAATAATTTGATGCGCTCTCTAAAGACCAATGTAAACAATTAACTTCATTGTTGTCTATCAACACCCTAATTTTGCTATTGTCTATACACCTTAATCGTTGCCAACACAGATCTAAAAACGCACTCACATACAATATTATTAGACAAAAATGTAGTTACATGGTCATAAGACGCAATCATACAGTCACAATGTGATTACAAAAAGGAAAACAAAATCATAAGCGCAGTCATTCCCCCAAAAAATGAATTCTCAATTATAAAGGGTGTCATAATGCAATTATAAAAAGGAATTCACACTTATAAAACACAGTCATTCCAGGTGTGAATTCACTATCGTTAAAATGGTAAATTTGTTGGGTAAACTTTGCCATCAAATGTATTAATTGCATAGAAGATTTGCAGGCCAGATGGATTAAAGACGCAGAGCAACTTCGCCATTGACATGTAATAAATTGCAGGAAAAAATTCGTGGTTGAATGCTTGCAGGGAGAAAGGATAAACAATAAGCAGAGGTATTCAATCGCAAGAAGGCGTAAGACAATCAATCAACGTGAAGGTGAGAAAGGGGTAGACAACTGTGCAAAAACATCCTTCGATCATCATCCATGCACAAAAAAGCAGGGCATTAGAATCTATAGGTCATTATGCACCAAAGTGACGACCGTCGATTTGGCTCCTAGCCGACTTCTCAAGTGTGGATTGACGAACTAGGGATGAGGACGAAGTAAAAAAGGCACAAATTTTCACAAAAAATCAATAAAACCAAAAGGACAGTCATAACATTCAAGGATCAAAAGCCAAGGGAATCAAGTCAAGCAACGAGCTTAAGACTATGGGGAATTTAAGTTCTCGATTAAAATGCTAAGGAAAACACCTTCTTTACATAGTTAAAAGGTACAAAAATGAAAGTGTAAGGTCAATAGTAATTGACCATGCAGAATAAAAACATGCGTATAGTAGCCCAAGTCACCCACTCCGAGTCGTTGTCCTACACGCTCCATGCAGCTCCCGCTTGTCGACTGATGAGACTTCATGGGTACCTCCCAGCCAACGCTAGGGGTACTCTTATTCCCCCTTAGACCCCCAAGCCGCAAAGGGGCCACACACACTAAACCAGAGAACAACTAGCTCTCAGCTCGCCTCACAAGGCCAAGCTACCACTCCTCACCGAGCTGGGTATCCCAACTCCCACAAGCTAAGTCAACCAAGTCTAAAATTATGCATTGTAACATTACGCATAACAAAGGAGATCCTTCCTTCTCCTCCTCCCTCATTTATATATAATTTCTATGTCACTTCTTTCCCAAATTCCCATTTAATTTATCGTTCAATAATTTAATTCAGAAAAATCCTCCCTGTAGATGTGTCACCCATCCCCTTCGTTGCACCAGAAATTAATTTCATTAATTATTTAATTACTCCTATCTCCCTCACCCACCTAAAATCATTCCTATAATCGCTCTTAAGTGTCCCCATATTCCCTTACACAATTTAATGACTTTCCCCCTTACTAATTTACTAGTTGAGTTCAATTTAGAAAGTTCTTAAAGGGAAGATTCCTTGCTAAGTTGGTCATTCTTATTTTTCCTTATGTTTCCCTTTTTCTTTATGTTCCCCCCTTTTTCCCTTAGTTTCCTAATTCTTTTAAATTTCCCTCTTTCCATTTTTATCCAAACTCAAATTAGTAAGTCTAGAAAATTATCTTTTTTCCATTTTTCTTTTTAATTAATAAATTTTAATTAGTATGTGTAACAAAACAATCATTTCCCTTTTAAAATTTTAATTCCCTCAATAATTTGATTTTAATAATTTAATCAAGTTTCTTACCCCCTTTTCATCACATGTTTAATGATTATTATTATTATTATATAGTTTTTTACCACAAGTATTACTTTAGACCTAGATTTTAATTTTCAAGGATGGGCAACATTTTATTAGGGAAATTGTTTTTAAATTGTTCTTATCACGTTATTCATTCTAAGGCCATCTAGGTTTATTCTCTTATTAGTTAACAATGTGACATGCCCTTCAGGGCGTACTACATGCTCCAAGGGTGTCACTCGCCTCATTTTGTTTCCCTTGCGCGACGTGCCCTTCAGGACGCACTATGTGTTCCAAGGGTGCCACTCACCTCTTTCAATTTTTCTTGCGTGATGTGCCCTTTATGACACACTACGTGCTCCAAGGGTTCAAAACCCATTGACACGTGGCGCAAAACCCATGTATCCACGTCAAACCAAGTGACATCACCATGCCATGTCACTTCAGAGTTTCAGACTTCGGCCCTTCTCTTTTTTTTGGAATTAGATTTCATTGAAGTCGTGAAGTCCAAAGGGATTTCGGGTTAACTCTTCTACACCTTTCCCTAGATATGACGGTCATAAGGGATTTCACTTCCTCCCAAATAGATCATATGATGCATAATAGACCATGTTACTCTGTAGATTTCCAAAGGAATTCACGGCTAACTGCCTTTCAACATTACCAGATCTGACAGTCGTGAAGTATTCTCCTTCTCCTTAACATATCCTAAGGTCCACATTACTCTGTAGCCCAATACCACTTTTGTTGAGGTTTTATAATACCGCTACACCTTCTGATCTTCGTAACACGGCCAAGTAACTTCTTGTCACTCAAGAACCTTATAAGGTTTGAAATTGGTTCCTCCAAACACAATTTCCACTCGAAACCTTGGGTCTAAATACCATTTATCCAACCCATCCAAGATCAACATTTAAACCTTGGGTCAGAACCTGAGTTTTTTCCATTTCAACAACAACTCCTTGTGAAACTCTTGCTTCAACTTCCACTAACATGGCCCATCCAGGCTCAGTGTTGAAACCTTGCTCTGATACCAATTTGTAATGTCCCTAACCACCACCAGTCCGAGAAATGCTACCAACATGAACTTAATTTTACCTTAACTCCTCTGATACCAATTTGTAACATCCCCAACTACCAACATGTCAGACAATGCTACTACTCTGGAACATTCACATATATCCACATATGACATGCATTGTAATGAATTTAAAACACTTAACACAGAGTTTAATGTTATGATATAGATTTAATGAAATAGACAGTAATTCATATAAGCAACGGAACACATGATAACATTCAAGCATCAGTAGCACAAACATGCATAAAATACATATAAATTAAGCACATAATGATACTTATCTTTTAAGCTTGTGTAACTCCACCAACTACGTGCAGACCTTCCACAAACCTCCCAGCGTTATAAATCATTTCTCATCATGCTGAGCAGTGGGTCACCCCCGAGCTGGGACCAAGCTCCATCCAGGGCAAGGGAATCCTAGATTAGGCTGAGGTTACAGGAAAACACACAGTTTATGAGGATGGATTCTCTCCTAGGATCCACTTATTCCCACTTCTCACAGACTCTCATTCCCCACATGCCTATCCCACCCGAGGAGTATACACCTTCACTATCACACAGGACAATCCTTCGACTTCTAAACCTCCCTTGCCTTGGGCTTCAACAACAGGCCGAAACGGAATTCTCTGAGCTTTGTGGCAGCTACAGGATCCCTTCCAGGAGTTCTCACTTCCTCTAGGCACTCTCTAACCTAGAGGTAGTCACTCACAGGCTTGACAACCTTCCTCTTCAACCAAAACCACCTCTCTCACCTACAGAAAGTGTTGCACACAGGCCTGACAACCTGCTTCTTCATCTTCGTTCCAGCACAAGGAGGACAACTGCAAGGCTCAACAAGGAACAAACGACAAAAACAAGCCACACTCAGTCCAGGAACTGCGTGGCCACAACAACCCACAATCATGGCACACATGACACAGATAATACATAGGATGCTTGAGCTTCATAGAAGACACAGATCAGTCCACGGGTTCTCACTGGGTTCACAGGACACACAGATTGGTTTTTCCCCCTTCTCATGAGTGGTTTCTTGGGTGACCGTGGACGTAGAGAGTTCAATGACAGAGACCAACGAGTTCAAATGGAGAGTGGGAAAATGGTAGCACAAAACAACCTTCACTGTGCATGGTTATGCAAATACAGACGCAGAGGCCAAAAATGAGTTTAGACGGGCATCCCCGTGAACTCATGCGGAGGATCACAGAATGAGAGAACGATCCCAACAGCGCTGGCTTTCCTAGCTATAACTGCATGCGCCCAGGTTGACACTTGTCTTCCTACAGTCGCATGCACTCCACTTAGGATACGTTCCTTTTCTAGGAACTTAGGACAACATTTGGTCAATTGACCACCTTAGCCTTTTAGGAAATAATATTAAATTATTATCCCCTTTAGAGGTAAGCCCCCTAGCTTATCCCCTAGGACCACACACTTAGCCTCCTCCCTTACCCAAACTTGTGGAAGCTTATTCCCCAATCACTCTTTCTTCATGGTCGCTCTGCACGCAACAATGTTTATATTTTATTAATGATTTGCATAATTACATATACAAAATCAGGCTCCTAGCCTTTAACACCTAGGATCTTCGGCCTAATAAAAACATAAGCCCACCAAATTATATACACTTGGCTCACCAGCTGATAAACATAATTACAATTCATAAATACAATTGTGGCTCATCCTTGGGGATATTACATTAGTAGTTCAAGAAATGATGGATCCAAGAGCCAGCCCTCAAAGAATTTGAAGGGGCTCGACACCCTCCT